>ML802106.1:282325-306037 GCA_009831015.1 Picea engelmannii | reverse complement strand
ACCCACAAGTCGGTAGGTCCATGCGCTCACAGGATATTTCCTTCCTTCTCGGCCTGAAGAACACTAACTGGTCCTTCTATTTTCCTGATGGGAAATCTTCACCCATAAAAAATCCTCATGGAATCCCCTTTTTGAGCTTAGGATATCGGAATTCGCGAATTCAGTGGGCAAGCGTAGGTCTCTCAAATTCCCGAAACCCGACAACCATTCAATGTTGAACCCTTCCTATCAAGGTTTTCCCTATCGTGATTTCATCACTCACGATGTTGAAAAACTCGTATCCCCAACTCCCGATGCCCAATACGCCGAAACGTCGACACACGCGCGAGTTGACTATTCAATGGTCCTCCCCTCTATCGACATTTCGGAGTTCACAATATCGCGAATCCTAATGCATATTTTTTGGGACTTCTCGCTGCAAAACCCCGATAAGGAATGCCACCTGTCCACCTACCGACTCCTGTGGTCCTACACTATTATCTTATTCGTCGAGATATCATGTTTCACGATTTCACGATTCCCGTTGCAATGTTTCGGAGTTTCAACCCACGAAACCCCGATATACGAAACCACGTGTAAATCCGACGGCCCTTGTGGCTCGGATCTACTGTCCGGCCCCTCCTGAGCTTCGAACCTTTAGGGAATACTCTTTGTATCTCCCCTGCACCTTTATTAGATCTAACGGCTCACAGAAATTTGTGAATTCTCCTCGGAGAATTCCGACCGTCCGTCCTTCCTAATGAAACCTGCGAAATGACTCATGTGTTCCTCCACGGAACTCATCCACCTGCGGCACAAACTTGTGACGCTTCTTATGAACTTTCAATCCCAACTTCCTTGCGTTGTCGTTCAACAATTTTGAAGGCCTTATCCTTCCTGAGCTTTTCCACGATTGTACATCCTCTTAGAAAAAACCCCTTGCACGCACTCCTTGCGGAAACCTTTCAAACACGTCTAAGTGTTGAAATTCCTTCGACCCTGCGCACTCCTGCAGCAGTAGTCTCTAAATGTTTCGTTCAGGTTCGCAACCCTGAAGCTTCACTTGGCCTGCGCACTCCTTGCACGGCTCATGTGCCCAACTGCACTCCTAAGATTAATGAAAGCAAAAGAAACCCTATCTGAACCCCTTGTCAATGCACTCCTTGCAGACACTTCAACTGCACTCCTTGCAGGGAACTCTCTGGCTCAAATAGAGAAACAATTGAAACTCATTCCTACTTCCTTTCAGACTTCAAACTCAACTATGAAATCATATAAACAACACATAAAGAAAATGTATAACAGGAAGCAAACATCAAATGAGAATATCATTCAACATCAATACACAGAGACCAACACAAAACCATGAATTTGAATCAACCTCTTTCTATTAATCCAAATATTTGTACATGGGTGTTCTTACACAGTTCTCTGCATGCTCTTACTCTTCTCCTGCTTCAATAATGTTACAATACACAATGAGGGTGTCTATATCCCATTTCCCTCTTGCGCTCTCAAACAGTCTAATCTAGAATTAAATTCTATCTACCTGCATTAACTACTTTAAATTCCTTCTACCTACTAAGAACGAGAGCTAACTGCTCAAGGTCCATTTACATCATACAAGTGTGCCTCTTCTTAATGGCTCATTTAAGATGGCGCAACAATTTCCAAGGAAATTTCAAAATTCGTGCTAGCGCTTGTCCAACTATCTGGTTGCTTCCACGCTATATCGCTTGATGTTGGCGATGCTCCTACATCATGACTTGCTACAGTTCGTAGGGCTTCAAGCATTACGTGAAGATTTATGTGTCATGTCAATTTTTCTCAGATTTCACATCTATTTAGAATGACCATCCTCCTTGTTTTATTTACTTTTATAATATTTCCTAGGTCGTTGACACATGTAAGAGACTCCTACTCATTCACCACCTTCCAATTCGATTTTTACATATGTTCCTAAAATTCTGATATTTTGTCTTGCTTTAGTTGAGTTAACTCAACAACCCTTCACCACTTGTCCCCCTTTTGCTGTCACTTGGTAGTTCTCTTTTGGATCGATGGATTATCTATTTTTAAAGTCCCAATTCATGTGTGCTTCCTATTTTTATTAATAAAAAAATAAGTTTTTTGAGTTAGATCACAAGGATCCATAATGTGTTGATAACAATAAAAAAAATTATACTAAGTTTTAAATTTTGGAAATTTTGGGGTATAAAACAATCGGTACAATTTAGGTAGGAGAATAATGTGTGGATCAACAAATAAATTCAATAATAAAGGTTTCACATCCTTAAGTGTCTCTTCTTCAAAAATATTGAGCAATAACACGCCCATTCTTTCCTAGTCAACAAGAGCTTTACTAGCTCCCTCAATATTTTCTGTAAATACCAGTGCCCTGGAAGAACAATGATTTTGTCCTATAAAACCTCTCTTTTTATCTTTTCCATGTATGAATGGATTCCTTTGTAATTAATTCTGGCCATGTATAATATACTTTGAAAAATGCAGTTTGCATGAAGATTTCTCTAGAGTTTGTTTGTCAAAAGAGAAAATGCCAGTAATCCTTTGATAATATGTTGTCACTTGTGTTGCAATATTTGACTTGTTGCTTGACACTACATGAATAGAGAAATTTTTTGAAAGAATAGAGGTTGGGAACACACCAGTCAACTGATCTCTGTAAATATTGGTTGCCACCCACCTATTACAAATGGCTCCTTGTGTCTACTTTTTTTTCAACACGTCTTTTTGTACTACTTTATAATTTTGAGTTCTACACTTGTGGGGTTGTTTGAAGCCTCACACATTCTTGAGGGGGATACAGGTGGCATCTCGCCTAATCCAATTTTCTTATTTTGTATGTTTTAATGTCATCACATCTTGTTGTACTTTCAGGGTTGTTTTGGGGCCCTAAACATTGTTTTCATGGCTCTCCACAATCACACTGTAGACAGAGTGATATTCTTATGAAATAATGTGTAGTTATTTTAAATACCTTTCCAACAGACTATTACACACCTAAAATTGAGGCCATATGTAAAATTTATGACCCTAGGAATTTGAGGTACCAAATTACACCAACTTACCCATAGGGCCCACATGACTTTTGGTGTTTCACCTTCTAGGGTTAGGTTTTTGGATGTCTAGGGTTTTGGAATTCATGAGTAATATGAAAAGGGTCTTTGGAGTCTCATTGTAATTCATTCTTCTCAGACGGATGCAAGTAGAAACCACATCTTTTCTTAGAGATAGCTACCACCATTCAAGCAAGTTTTAGTTCTACAATTTCATCCTATTTCATTATTTAATAGAAGACATTGTTCACTAGATATTTGTGTAATTCTTCCTATATATATGTTTATGGTATTCAATATGTTAATCAATTTGTTCCACTCCTAAATCCAGATAAGTGGTATTTGAGTGGTCTTCTCTTCATTTATTTTTCTTCGTGCATGTCCCTGACAAGGTTTGGGTACATGAAGTTGGGACTCGAACCAATCGAGCCATTACCAGATTGGTCGCGTAGAGCCCGAAAACAACCCATGGGAGAAAAAAATAAATATGGTGGAGAAGGAGATCCTATTAAAATGTTGCTCGAGGAAGCCCTCACGTGACAAAGGAACAAAATGATGGACAAATTCGCATAGATCCTTCGACGGTTTCCGATGAGAGAAGCATCTTCATCAAGTATCCATGTAACCCCCTTCAAGATACATGTAAATTTTTATATTTCATTATTTGAAGGACTGATAGATGCAAATGATGTAGATAAATGGTTGAATCTTCTCGAAGGATATTTTTCAGTCCACAATTTTTACGATAGGGAAAAGTTCACTTTTGCACTCCTCAAGGTCATACCGATGTTAAAGACTAGTGGGATACTTACTTTGAGAAAAGGTTCGTGGAAGAATCTGCAATTTTTGTGGTGGCCCCTACATGGGATGCCTTTCGAGACTTTGTTAAAGAACAATACTACCCTGTTGGAAGCTACGAGGACCAGTACACCAGATGGACCACCCTACATCAAGAAAGGGACTAGACAGTACCAGACTTCAACAATATTTTCCATACCCTACGCACCAAATTGGGTATCAAATATTCTAAGCGGCATCTCGTGCTTTAATACCACGACTGTTTGCATAGATACATTCAAACAGAAATGGATTTCGTGGAAATTGTCTCATTACGAATGGCTTATAGATACGATGTCAAGATCGAGCAAAAATTTAAGCATAAATGACAAGACTTTGGATCTACAAACCCCTCACAGCCGAATAAGGGAAAAGGAAACCCCAACCCACATAACAAGGGACCAATTCGGGATGGTCTCCCTTAGGACAATCCATCCAAGACGCAACAAAATAAGGGAAACAAGAAGACGAAGAAGGACAGGGGAAAATGGTGTGAGTACCATAAAAGTCCTTGCCACAACACCGATGAATACCACTCCAAGAAGTCCCTCGTAGTCGACATGAAGGCTTTCGAGTCAGAGGTCAATTCTAATTCTGAGTCAAATCCTGAAGGAGGGAAGCATATTATCGATGTTGAACCCAGTGCCATGATTTCTACCACCAAATTCCGGCCAAGTGAACCAAAAGAACCAAAGGAAGGGGAAGGCCTCTTTCACTCGAAGATGTGGGTCAAGGGGATCTGATTCATTTCATTGTCGACAACGGTAGTTAGAAGAACCTCATTTTAGCAGATATTGTCAAGCGGTTGGACCTTCCAATGACATTTCACTCGTAGCCCTAAACCATCGGCTAGCTTCGTCAAGGAAGAGATCTTTGTGTCAGCCAACAGTGTCGGCTTCCCTACGACATCAATCCTTTCAAAGATGAGGTACTGTGATATTTCTCCCATTGAAGTTTGTGATGTTCTTTTAGGACAACCATATTTGTGGAAGCGTCATGATGTTTATGAGCCTAAACCCCGCAGTGTTATTATTAATTTGGGTAGACATTTGTACAAGATCCCAGAGGTGGCACCCCCTACTGTTATTTCTTTAATCTTTGCTAAGAAATGCAGTAAGTTCATTTCATAGACCAGGAAGTTTGGATTCTTTGTGATCCATGTTCACAGTAAAAACAAGGTCGTTTCCACATGCGTGGCCTCTACACAATACCTCTCTTTTCAGTAGAAGAAAGTGGACAGGATCATGGAAGAATACAGAGACATCTTTGTCTCACTTACAGGGGTACCAAAATAGTTCTAAGTCAAGCATTGAATTGATCTGACCCTCGATGCACCTCTACCTAATGTACCAATATATTGGCGCTCACTGATGGAGAATGACGAAATCAGGCATCAAATCCAATAGATTATTCAAAAGGGACACATCATACCCAATGCCTCCCCTTGCGGAATCCTGATTGTATTGGTGTTGAAGTAGGATGGGACTTGGCGACTTTGCATTGATTACAGAGCCTTAAAAAAGATCATAGTTAGGAATCGCTACCGCATTCCCAGGATTGATGACCTTCTTGACCAACTCAAGGGGGAAAATTTATTTAGGAATATTGACTTGAAGTCTAGCTAACA
Source organism: Picea engelmannii (assembly GCA_009831015.1). NCBI lineage: Eukaryota > Viridiplantae > Streptophyta > Pinopsida > Pinales > Pinaceae > Picea > Picea engelmannii. The sequence goes on along the minus strand of ML802106.1, from coordinate 300,517 downwards.
CCAGGTTCCCATCGAACCAAATGATGTATGGAAGACAATATTCAAGTCTAAAGAAGGTCCCTACAAATGGCTAATCATGCCCTTTGGATTGAAAAATGCACCAGCCAATTTCATAAGGTTGATGGATGATGTATTATGGAAGACAATATTCAAGTCTAAAGAAGGTCCCTACAATAGGCTAATCATGCCCTTTGGCTTGAAAAATGCACCAGCCACTTTCATAAGGTTGATGGATGATGTATTGAGACGCTTCACCAACTCCTTTGTGGTAGTATATTTGGATGACATCCTCATCTTCAGCAGAACGTGGCAGGAGCACATGCAACATATTCAACAGGTTTTGAGCACTCTGTGGCAGCACAATCTTTATGCAAACTTGGAAAAATGCACTTTTGGCATGAACAAGGTCCAACCTGGGCTACATTATTGATGAGCATGGCGTACATGTTGATCCAGATAAGATCCAATTAATCTGTGACTGGCCATCCCCGACCACACTAATCGAGCTTCAAAGATTCTTGGGACTATGCAATTGCTCTCGAGGGTTTGTGTTAAGAATCTCTCATATTGCATGGGCCCTCAGCTAGGTGACCAAGGGCGGTGTTAGGGCCATGTTGGTGTGGGGGAAGGAGAAGAAACCAACATTCGATGATATGAAACATCATTTGTGCTCAGCTCCAGTATCCTCCTTACCCGATATGCAACAATTATTCAAGATTGAGACTGATGCATATGACTATGTTGTGGCCGCAGTTCTCACTCAACATGGGCATCCAGTGGCATACCATAGTGAGATACTCTTTGATACTATCCATAAATACCCCACCTATGACAAGGAAATGTATTAGATTGTAAAAGTTTTACCTCAATGGAAACATTATATTTTGGGGAAAGAGATGATCATACACACTAATCACAAGCCTTTGTAGTTGATATAGACACAGGGCAAATTGCAGGACGACCGCCATCAAAAGTGGTCCACCTACTTGCAACAGTTCCATATCAACATTAATTATAAGACATGTATCACCAATCGTTTCATTGACTGCCTCAGTTGGCCTCCTGTGGTTGCTCTCACCACTGTTCTCCATTCCTGTGGACATGAAACATCGGAGTGGCCCCAACTTTACCAGCAAGATCTGGACTTCGCCGCCACATATCATCTCTTGGGTATAGGAGCCACTGTCACTGATTTTCGCATTCAGGACAGACTCTTATTCCACCTGGTCCATCTCCATGTTCGTACAAGTGAGCGTACAAGATGATTTGGGAAGCCCACTACAGTCTGTTGGCAGGACATTTTGGCATAGAGAAAACTGTGGTCATTCTTCAGAAACATTTTTATTGGCCAAAAATTCCATAGGAAATCAACAAGTATATCATATATTTCATTGTCTACGCCATTTCCAAGACAACAATCAAGAAGAAAGGCTTGTACACCCCTCTTTCCATTCCCGAGAAGCCGTGGGAATCCATCTCCATGGATTACATGTCTGGTTTGTCATCCACCAAGAACAGAAATGACTGTGTGTTTGTGGTCGTCGATCGGTTTTCGAATATGGCCATCCTCACAGCCTGTAAGAATAATGTCACAACGACAGATACTACCAAGATCTTCTTCGAACAAGTTTCGTTCCACTTTGGGATACCACAAACCATCATCTCCGACCGAGACAACAGGTTCCTCAACACCTTTTGGTGAAGTCTTTGGTCTCTGTTGGACACCAAGCTCACAAAATCCACTGCTTTCCACCCCCAAACTGATGGCCAAACTAACTTCGTCAATCGGGTGATTGTGCACATCCTATGCATGTACAATTCTAAGCATCCCCATATATGGGACAAGAGCCTCCCATATGTCCAACATAGTTACAACAGGGCTCTCCATAGTTACACTGGTCATATCCCATTTTAGGTGGGTCTGGGATTCCAACCCTTGGGACCCATTAATGTTTCACTTCATCTTGCCACCGCATAGACAAACTCTTCCCCTGATCAGTGTCCAATTGACAAAGCCACCAGATTCATTGAGCGGATTCAACACATCTTCCAATAGGTCCAGGATATTTTGCATAAATCCAATGCTAATTACAAGCAACGCCATGATCAATACAGGGTACCACACTAGTTTTAGGTTGGAGATAAAGTATTCTTACATTTGCAGAAGGGGCGTCTCACCAGCCCCATCGGAAGCTTCACCCACTTCATTATGGGCCTTACACTATCACTAATGATGTGGGTAGCAATGCTTTTGAGCTCAACAATCCACCCTTCCTTGGTTTATATCCAATATTCAATGTGGACCTCCTTCGGCCATATTTCCCACCGTTATTGGACACCTCTGATATCGTCAAACACCTAACACCAACAAATATCGACCCTGACTACATGGAACAAGAATCCATCGATCATATAGTGGACACACAGGTAAAGGGAATTCACCAACAAAGGATCCAACTTTATCGGGTTGTCAAGGCAGGGAAGCTCCTACACCAGGGAAAGTAGCTCTCCCAGGGAAAAATAAAACATAAGTTTCCTCACCTGATGGGGGAACTCAAAAAAATGGAGACCATTGCTTCCTAAGGGGGCATGATTTATCCAGGTGGATATTGGTGGCCACCCACCTATTCCAACTCGCTCCTTGTGTATATTTTCTATTCAACATGCCTTTTTGTACTTCTCTATAATTGTGAGTTCTACACTTCTGGGGTTGTTTGAAGCATCACACATTCTCGAGGGGGATATGGGTGTCCTCTCACCTAATCCAACTGGATTATTTTGTATGTTTTCATGTCATAACATCTTGTTGTCCTTTCAGGGTTGCTTTGGGGCCCTAAATGTTGTTTTCTTGGCTCACCAAAATCAAACTGTAGATAGAGTTAAATTCTTGTGGTATAATGTGTATGTCTGTGAAAGACCTTTCCAACGGGCTATCACGCACCTAAAACGGAGGTCATATGTAAAAGTTACGACCCTAGGATGTTGAGGTACCAAATTACACCAACTTACCCATAGGGCCCACATAAAAAATTTCTTTTCACCTTCTAGGGTTATGGTTTTGGATGTCTAGGGTTTTGGCATTCATGAGTAATATGAAAAGGGCCTCTTGAGCCTCATTTTAATTCATTTTTCTCAGATGGATGCGCGTAGAAGCCACATATCTTCTTAGAGATAACTACCACCATTCGAGCAAGTTTCACTTCTACAGTTTTACAGTTTCATCCTATTTCATTATTTAATAGAAGACATTTTTCACTAGATATTTGTGTTATTATTCCTATCTCTGTGTTTATGGTATTCATTTTGTTAATCAGTTCGTTCCACTCCTAAATCTAGATCATTAACGATGAAGTTTGGATATGTCTTGAGTTTGAAAATTGTGTTGGTTGGCTTTCTGTCTCAGTACCATCTTGGGGAGCGAGGAGGTATGACGGGCCATTGGGAAAAGAGGCATCATGAATGAGATCCATGGTTTTCTCCATAGAGCGAGACGAGGGAATTCTTGTGGGTTGGGTGTAGACATCGACAAATTCATGGAGCAGGGAGCCATGTCCTAAGGTGCAGGGTTGGCCAAATGGTCTGATTTAATGGGGTGAAACAAACACAAAGAAACACATTCTTTCAGAGTGGCTTGTTGAACAGATGTGATGTAAGCACATAGGTGCATCCCTCATGTTGCATGTGGTATTTATGAGATTTAGCATGATAAACAACGTGTGAGGCTTGTTGATAAGGAAGTACAAGTAACACATAAACAAAATCTAAAGGAGAAACATCTAATGCAACAATATCCCAGAAAGGGTCAAGAGCCCAAGGTCACCACACAACATCGGAAACAGTAAAGAACGAACCTTCCTTTTGTACCCGACCAAGGTGATATGGGGCCTAGTGTGAATTAATAAGGAATTGAATGTTTTCATTGGCGAGGATGAGCATAGATAACTCATGCTCAAATTGAAAATTGTGAGTAAAGAGGGAAATATAATAAGTGTTGGGTTCATTAGGAGTCATCAATATCATAGAGGGGTCAACTTTGGTAGGATTATCAAGAGACAATACTTCAGGAGTGAAGGGGAATCTGATTGAGCAACCTATGCAAATATATTTTTGTGGGGTTAATGTTTTGAAGTGATTAATACTCGGAAGAAGCATGAGAGTTAGTCTTTTGTATGGTACAATGGGGTGCATTATGAGGAATTGATGGGGAGGCAAGGGAAACATTTTGATGTGGAGAAAGGGAGGCAGGGGGAGAAGTAGAAGGGACAACACTAGAAGGTGCATATCTGGTTTGAGGAGAGTGGATTCAAGGATCCATTTTGCGTTCCACATCCAAGGCCCGGAGGAAGGCCTTTTCCAAAGAAGTACTCTCAGATCAATCAAATTCATGACTAAAAATCATTAGTAAACTAGAATTAAATTTGATAATTGGTACCTCTTCTAGATTGTAAATGTGCAACTTGCAAAAGACACTGATGTAGCTTTGTACTGACTACTTGGAGATTTTTCGGAGCAACAACCATTTCACGAGGTGGTTCTAGCGATATCACGAGGGATAACAGGATTCTCGTAAATACTGACAAAATCCGTCCCAAGAGGTAATATGTGCAAACATTGTAGTTGTTGGCTCACCGATATTGATGACCAATTCACACTTTTCAAGTTGTGTGTCCCACCAGTCTTGTGTGATGCCTTCCAAATGCAGGTTGGAGATCTACAACTTTGTGTCCTCGTCCATCTCGAGACAAGTCTTGTAGTAGGTGGAGAGGCTGCAGATCCAGGAACCAACGGCTTCTCCATTCATTTCCCCTGCAAATTTGGGAAATTGGAAGCATGTGTCGATATGCATATGGGTTGGATATCGTCGTTTTTGTAGGTGAAGTAACTCATGAAGAGAGAGAGAGATAAATCCTGAAATGGTGTAGACAAATTTGAGTTTGAATTTTCTACAGATGCATCTTTACACGGAAACATGATTTTCATCCACCAGCTGGTTTACATCTGGAAATATATTTCAGACGTATGGAGAGGGAAATTTGGAATCCCTCGGAATAAGACACTTTATATGACACTAGATATGGAATAGTAAGGCATTTCAGATCCCTCGGAAGGGCACATTGGAAGTCTGAAGAAGGGCTCACTGGAAGCCTTAATAATTAAGATGCTAAAGAGACATGAGTAGGGAATATTGGAAGCTCTCAGTAGAGCGTTGATTGTTAAGAGTTATTCTCACAAAAAATAACCCTGATATTTTTGCATGGTCATTTTGTCTACTTCTTGATTGCAAGAAAAATATTTATGAGATCGGTACTCTCGTACCAATTGATCTACAAGCATATATGAAATGGCACACAACACATTCAGTGCGTCATGAAGAGACTAACATACACAAAGTAACGACAGATAAACTGGACACATACCAGAAGAAAGAGAGAGCGATTTTAGCTTCAGAAAAATTACCATCATCCCAGTGAGAGAGAAAGGAGTTCCCTTTTATCTGCAAGGTGGAATTTTCCTTCTCTTTTATTAACTATTTATAGTAGAAGTTGTTGCTACGAAATAAACCTACTAACATTTATTATGGGAGTGCCCTACTCAACATGTCTTGTGAGGGCAACTTACAATAGAAAGGACTGAAACTAAATGAGCATACTAATCATTTGTTAGGTAGTGTCGTGCTCGAGTTGTTTACAAAAGAACTTACTGACACTAATTTGAAATAACATACTAATTATAATAGAAATAATTAACTACCTTCTAAACTCTCTCATGTTGAGTGGAAATTGAAGGGATGCTCCCTTCTTGGTGTCCCATCCACTAAAAATGGGGCTTAGAAATCCATTTACAATGTTGAAACTTTTTAAATTTCAAATTTTCATTACCAAAAGTGGGATTTTTCACCTTCACATTACATTAAATTGCCAGACAAAGAATATTTTTATCTACACAATTAGACGACTCAAACACAAATAAGTGTAATATTTTTGGATTCATTTAGGTGGGAGATAAACTAAAGTTAGAGTTCACATCTATCCAATTTCACTACATCTACAAGGAGTGCAATCAAGAGGCAAACAAGTTGTCCAAGACAGTTGTAAGCAAAGACCTCACTCTCTAGTGATAAGGTAACTCTACATGGAATTAAGTTTCCTTTGATACCAATTGATGTTTAATGAATTTTAAGCATGGTACAATGCACTAAAAATATCTACTTTGTGATTGCTTTCTTGATATTTAATGAATTTTCGAAGCATGGTGAAATGCACTAAAAGTGTCCATTTGTGATTACTTTCTTTATCATCTGATAGTTTATAAAAAATATTGAGTGTGTGGGATTATTATACTTTAACATAGGTTAACCAGATTTTCCATGGATGATTATGTGAGCCAATTCCTTACTTTGGAAGAGTGTCCCCTTCTCACACACACTATAGACAACTATAAGGGCATGTAACACATCAAAATAAAAATTAAATAAAACAATAAATAATAATAAAATTATGTAAGTTCCATTATTTATATATATATATATATATATATATGAATGAATAACAATCAACCTAAATCCATTTAACTCCAAATCTATCAAGTCTTCAGAGGGATTAAATTTCTGTAGATACAAACCTTTTTTAGAATGAAAAACTTGAGGAAAGGTTAAATGTTTTCACATCGAGAGATTTGATCACTCTCAACACTTGATAGATTTTCCATGGATGATTATGTGAACCAATTCCATAATTTTAAAGAGTTTCTCTTTCTTTTTCCTTATTTTTTTTTGGTTGATAATCCAATCCATAATTATATTATGTGAGAAACAAGAAGTTATATTTGGCCACTTTGGAAACGTGACCAAGTGCAAACTAGAACGTTCAGTCGGCCGTGACAAGCTTTAAGTTCAAAAAAACAAAACCATGTACACTTTTATGAAAACATTGTTTATCGGCCTATGCATGCAAGTTCTAGGACCGTGTGCCAGTGACACGGGCATCGGCCTCGGCGAGGTCGAGCTCTGCTCTAATGTGCGAGGTAGTATGGGCTTTGTAAACCTCAGCAGTGGGGGAGATAATGGCCCTCGTGATACGCTCAACAGCCCCACCACTTCTACTGTGGCCCCTCGGAGAGAATTTATGGAGGTTTCAAAGAATCTTGTGAACATATGTTTCTTTCTTGTCATATGAACTTTTTTTTCCTTGTCATGTGAACTTTTTTTCTACATGTATAAACAAGCTACAAGATTCCCCGTTTTCAGGTCGCATGCTGGAATTCGAAGTAGTTTTAATCAACTTGAAAATTAATCATGGGTTTCATGTGTTACTAAGGTAAAGGAGCTACTCCCATACCTTCAAATACTTAAAAATAAGTGGAATTTCAATACTAAATTCAATTTCAACGTTTTGTTATCTTGGAGAGGAAACTCTCAAAGTTATCAAGTAAATTGTTTAATTCATGGGTTAGGAAACACGTTTTGTCGTTTCAATTTTTCTTAATAATATAATATAATGTATAACTTGTTTATTTGTTGGAAATTTACACTCATCATAGTCGTTGATTTTGTTACTTCAATTCTAATAATACAATTTGAACAATGCTTACCAGCGCATTTATAAACGGAATCATTATTTGAACGAAGTACAAATGGTATAATGCTTCCAACCAAATTTGGATTAAAAGAAATAATTTTTTATTGGTTATTATTTAATTTTTAATTCATTCTGAAAGTGTGATTCATTTTTGTGCATCATTCTGCTGCAAAGATACCAATGTTTCCCTAAGCCGACATAACTAGAGCACCCACTAGTACATTGTAGTAGAAGCTTTATGACCTGTAGCAACCCACGTACGCTGTTCAACTTAACACATTTGGCAGATGTTTTGAGTGCACTTGATTTAATGCTACAAGTCGTAGGTACCTCGACGTTTAGAATAAAAATTGCAGCAACCCCCATAGGCTCTTCAACTTCACACATTTGGCAAATATTTTTAGTGCACTTGGTTTAATGCTACACGCCATAGGTGGCTCTATTGGAGAATAAAATATGTTCAAGTTTTATTATGCGGTTAAATATGTGCCAAGGAGGTCGAGGAGATTCGAGAGACTTCATTTTTACCTTAATAACAAATTAATCAATAGGGTTAGGGTGATTTTAACAATACGGAATGGCTTAACAACACGCTCCGCCACCGACTGTCTTACACCTCGAAGACAGGGTTAGAGTTAACTTATTAATGAATAATATATTCATTATTAATAGAGTTAGGGTTATTTCTATTAAAATTAAAGTTAAGGTTATTAAAAATACATTATTACATTAAAAGAAGATTAATATTATATTATGTTATATTATTAATATTGTGGATTAATTTAATATTAACCATTTATAATATTTATGATTATTAATAATAGTCATAATTAATATAGTTATTATTGATATAAAGAAGTATTAGTTGTTATTATTAATTAATAGTAATAATAATTATTATTAATTGATTATTATTTGATTATTATTGATCATAATTAATAATCATTAATAATGTTATTAATAAAGTATTATTTATAGTTTATTGTTATTATACATAATATATTAATTAATAATAATAATTATCTATATTATTAACTATTATTACTATACATAATTAACTATATTACAAAGGGGTACTTTAGATATGCATGTATATTATAGAGACATATTCTTTATAGAAGAATTATTAATTAATATTAATTATTAAACATGTCAATAATTATATATTAATAATATATTAAGGTTAACCATTATTAGAATTAGGGTTAGTGTTAGGACCATACTAGGGTTAGCGTTATTTTCATTAAGGTTTATTTTATAATAATAATAAATAATTTAAATTCAATTTAAATAATAATAATTTAATTTATATTTAATCTTTAAGAAATATTGTAAATTTGTAAATATATTTAATCTTGAGAAAGATTGTTAATTTTTTTTTTTAACTTTTAAAAAATATTTATTAATGGATTAATACGAGTAAACTTTATTTTTAGTTATTATATTTTTATATTTTTAGATTACATAAACATTTGTTAAATCCTCATCTACAAAGTATAAAATAACATGTTTTCCTTTAAATGTTATTAGAACAAATATAAATCATCATCGTATAAATCAAGTAAAATCATTATCAATGTCCTTAGAACAACATAATTCATCATGTGTGAAATTCTAGATGATTTGTTATCAATGTTCTTATAATAACTATAAATTATTAAATGATTTTCTATCAATATTCTTATAACAAGTATAAATCAAGTATATTTACTATGTGTGCCTCTAAACAAGCATAATTCACCATCTACAAAGTTCAAGATGTTTCCTATCGATGTCTTTAGAATAAGTAAAATATTCATATGTAAATTTAAAGATGATTTGCTATCAATGTACTTAGAACAAGTATGATTCCAAGTTTCCTTCTATGTACTACATCACATCAATTCAACGTTCCTAGGTTTGTGACAAAGGAAACACTTCCTTATATATATATTTTAAATTGGCCGGAGAATCTTTTTTTTAATGTCTTGAACATAAACCAACCTTGTCATGTGACAAACATAACTTGGTGTTGCAATGTAATTAACAAAACCGGACATTGCAACATGAGGAATATAGTAATGTTGCAATGTTATGAACATGCTAGCATCACAATGTGACAAACATTTCCCTATCGTCGCAATGTGACAAACACATCCCCATTGTTGCAATGTGACGAGCATATCCATTTTGTCACAATGTGACAAACATGGTAGCATCACATGACAAATATTGTCCTTTTGTCGCAATGTGACAAACATAGCCTCGTCGTCACATTGTGATGAACATAGCCATATTTCCGCATGTGATGGACATAGCCTCATGGCCATAATGTAATGACCATAGCCTTGTCATCGCAATGTGATGAAAAAAAACCCATCGTCATGATGTGACGAACATAGCCATAATGTTGCAATGTGACAAACATGGTAGAATCACATTCTAACCAAGATAGTAACATCGCAATGTGAAAAACATATCCCTGTCATTACATTGTGATGAACATAGCCATACTTTCGCAATGTGATGAACATATTATGATCGTCACAATGTGATGAACATAGCCTTGTTATCCCAATGTGACAAAAATAGCCTCGTTGTCGTAATGTGACAAACGTATCCATAATGTTTCAATGTGATGAACATGGTAGAGTCATATTCTCAAAAAAATAACATCACAATGTGACAAACATACTCTGTCATTGTAATGTGACAAACATAGCCATAATTTTGCAACGTGAAAAACATGGTAGCATCTCATTTTGACAAACATAGTAATGTCACAATATGACAGACATACCTTCTCATCGTAATGTGACAAACATTGCCCCGCCAGTGTGATGAACATTTCCCTGTCGTTGCAATATGGAGAACATATACAAACGTCATAATATGATGAACATATCTTTGTCGTCGCAATGTGACAAACATAAACAGATGTCACAATGTGACAAACATATATGAAAATTGCAATGTCACAAACATAGCCCTGACGTTCTAATGTGATGATCCTAAACAAATGATACAATGTGAAGAACATATGTGGACATTGCATTGTGATGGACATAGTCATGTCATCCCAATGTGATGAACATAAATTAATGTTTCAATGTAACAGACATATCCTTGCATTGCAATGTGACACACATATCTTTACGTCACATTATGACAGACATTTCCAAATGCCCCAATGGGACAAAACCAACCCATTTTCGCAATGTGATGTACACAACCCAATGTGGTAATGTGAAAAACATAGACCAACATTGCAATGAGTACATTTCCCCACTTTTGAATATGAAAAATATAACCCATTATTGGACTATGAAAAACGCCATAACGTGACAAAAAAAACCCTTCTTCATAATTTTATGACCATAATCTTACTATTTCGTGTGATGAAAAAATGTTGATGTGAGAATGTGATGAAGAAAACTTGATGTCACAATCTAATGAACAAAACATGATCAACATTGCAATGTGATAGTTCCATAGTAAACTATGATTAAGCATAATCAACATGGCCCACCATAATTCTATCCACATGGTCTTCGAAGGTTATCCATGGGCATGGTCAACTATCATAAACCTATTTCAACCATTCAACCATGGTCATGGTCAACCATAGTCAACCATGGTGACGAACAACCACAATCAACCATAGTCAACATTTTCTTCCAAAAGTCAACGAAGGTATACCAAATTTAACCATGGTCATGGTCAACCATGAAATCTGTAAACATAGTAACATTGCAATGTGACGAACATAACCTGACATCGCAATGTGGCGAACATAGCCATGTTTTCACAATGTGGATAATAATGTCGCAATGTGATGAACATAAACAATCATCCCAATGTGTTGTGCATCACCCTATCATCGCAATGTCATGAACATTTGTTCACATTACAATGTGTTTCACATCGCCCTATCATTGCAATGTGACGAACATTTTTTCACATTGAAATTTGATGCACATATCCTAACATGAAAATGTTACAAACATTTCCAAGCATCGAAATGTGTTGAACAAGGTAATGTTGCAATCTACCAAACATAGTAATGTTCCAATGTGATGAACATATATGGACGGTTCAATGTGATGAACATATACAGACATTACAATGTCGCGAACATATACAAACTTCACAATGTGACGAAAATATCTCTATCATCACAATGTGACAAACATAAACGAACGTCATAATGTGATGAACATATACGGACGTTGCAATGTGATGAACATATACATATGTCACAATGTGACAAACATAGCTCTATCATCACAATGTCACAAACATAAATGAACGTCATAATGTGATGAACATATACAGATGTTGCAATGTGTCGAACATAGCCATGTTGTCACAATGTGATAAATAGAAATGGACTTCACAATGGGACAAACATATACGAACGTTGTAATGTGACAAACATAGCCCTTTCATCGGAATGTGGCGATCATAAATGGATGTCGCAATGTGACACACATATCCTCGCAGCCAATGTGATGCACATATCTTGACGTCACATTCTGACATACATTTTTCAAACGCCACAATGGAATGAACACAACCCATTGTCGCAATGTGATGTACATAACCCAATGTCACAAAGTGACAAACATATACCAAAATTGCAATGAGATTAACCTTTCTTGATATCGTAATGTGATGAATATAAACCACTTTCGGACTATGACAAGCCTTTTCCAACACCATAATGTGATAAACAAAAACCTTTCATTGTAATTTTATGACCATAACCTTATGATGTGATGTGATGAACAAAATATGATGTGAGAATGCCAGGAAGAAAACTTGATGTCGTAATGTGACGAACAAAACATGATCGACATTGCAGTGTAGTAGTGCCATAGTAAACTATAGTTAAACATAATCAACATCGACCACCATAATTAGATCCACATGGTCAACGAAGGTTAGGCATGGGCATGGTAAACCATAATGGACCCCACTCAAGCATAGTCAACCATGGTCATGGTCAACCATAGTTAACCATGGTCAAGGACAACTACAATCAACCATACTCAGCATTTCCTTTCCAAAGTCAACAAAGGTCTACCAAAGCTAACCATGGCCATGGTCAACCATAAGAAACCATGGTCATGGTCAACCATAGTAAGCCATGGTGATTGTCAATTAATGTATTAATACTTTAATAATGTATTATTAATGTATTACTACTTTATTAATGTATTATTTTATCATTATATTAATACTTTATTGATGTATTAATTAATTAAATTAATACATTAATGTATTAATGTCATTCATAGTCATGACCATAAAAAACCATGTATTAATACTTTAATAATGTATTAAGAGTTTAGCAATGTATTAATTAATAATGTATTAATGTATCAATTAATTAATACATTACATTATTAATGTATCAATCAATTAATACATTACTTTTTATAGTTTAATTTATACATTGCATTAATACATCGTTGCATGATTAATGTATTATTAATGTTACATTACATTATTATTGTATCTATCAATCATTCAATATATACTTTAATGTATTATACATTACTAATGTATTAACAGTTTAATATTTTACATTATACATTAATGTATTAGTACTTTAATTTATACATTACATTAATGTAATAATATACTGCTAGATACATTAAGGTAATGTCATGATGTAATATTAGATACATTAATGTCATTCATAAGAAACCATGATCATGGTAAACCATAGTCAACCATGATCATTTTCAACAAATATATTAATATATTAACGCTTTAATATGTTAGATTATACATTAATGTATTACTACTTTAATTAGTTATACATTAATGTATTAATACTTTAATTAGTTATACATTAATGTATTAATACTTTAATAATGTTTAGTAAATACAATGTATTATTATTTTATTAATTTATTATTCATGTATTATTTTATCAATGTATTAATATTTTAGTAATGTATTTGTTAATGCATTTAATGATGCATTTGTTATATTATTAATGTATTAGTCTATTAAAAATTTAGCAATGTATAAATTAATAATAAACTAATGTATAAATTAATTAATACATTGCATTATTAATGTATCAATCACAATTAATAAAGTTACGTTATACTTTAATGTAAATTAATACTTTAATTTATGCATTACATTAATAAATTAATGTATCATTAATGTTACATTACTTTTTTAATGGATTATTATTTATTATTGTATTAATACTTTAGCAATCTATTAATTAATAATGTATTAATAGATTAATTAATTAATACATTACAATATTAATTTATCAATCAATTAATAGATTATATGAGGATATATTAACCATTTTATAATTAATGTATCATTAATGTTACATTTTTTTTAATGGATTATTATTTATTATTTATTATTATATTAATACTTTAACAATCTATTAATTAATAATATATTAATAGATTAATTAATTAATACATTACATGATTAATTTATCAATGAATTAATAGTTTATATTCGAGTATATTAACCATTTTTATAAAATGGTTGTTGCTATTATAAAAAAAGTTTCCTTTTTGATCTTACTAAACACATTTTGTTGATTATATTGATTATAGTTTTTTAACATCCACACCAAATAGTTTTATTTAAAAAATACCTTTATTTGGTCATATTAATTTATTAGTTAAAGTAATTGGTAATTTGGTGCTGATTATAGTCTCAGTTGATGGCAGTGTCAGTTCATCATTCTTCAATGTCTCGACTCTTTTCAGGGTTTCTGAATTGACTTAAAACTTTTTAAAAATCCTTATCAATTGGACCTTTTTTTATTTTATTCGATTCGAGAATAATCCTTATCAAACGCCAGGGTTGAGTTTAAATCTCATCTAAACTACTCACCTTGAATACTAAAAAACAATTGAAGCGAACCAGATGGATATTCTATTTGGCTAACGATAAATACAAAACACCAAAATAGTTTGAACGTATCACTGTCATCCGAGCAAAGACAAGAGCATGAATCTCGACTACCCAAGTGTTTTTTCCACGAGAATCAGGAACCTATGTACGCCACAATATAAACTTTTGCAGGGATTTGAAGTAGCAGCATATTTATCAATAAAGTTTTTCCGTGGATTTCAATATAAACTTTCGCAGGGATTTGAAGTAGCAGCATATTTATCAATAAAGTTTTTCCGTGGATTTCAGCAACCCTTCAGGATAGCAGCTTTTACTGCGTGCAAGCTTACGTTCTAACCAGACCATCTATTATTGTGACCCTTTCTGAAGCTTCAGATTTCATTTACTTATTATGTCCGGACAACAGAATACTTCGCCCTGGAATATCAGGGCTGCTTTCGTTAAAGGTTGAAAGCAACGGCAGGATCAGAAATATCTAGGACAGCACACATCAGGATTGGGTATTATTTTGAAATATTCCTGGCTGTTTGAGTAGGACAAGAGGAAAAAGTTCTATAACTACGGCAATCCTGTGGCTGCAACTTGCATTGATTCCATTTGTGATTTCCATGCAGAAAATAAAACAAAACCAAAAAAACAAAAATTGTGCTTTCTTTATTTCTAACAAAAGAGGAAATTGACAAATTTGTCAAGCTTTGCTTCAACAATCAAAACCGTGGTTATTTGCAGGCGCTGTTCGTCTTTGTCTCTTCAAAGCCGTGGTTATTTCCAGGCGCTGTCACCTCAGTCACATCGATCCGACGACTAAAGCAATTATAATCTCGCAAGCACTCATTAAAGAAGAGGATGATAACTATACCTTACGGTCATATATGTTACACGAGATCTTAAAAATTGAAGTTTAAATTTCCATGTGTTTACCTTCAAAGAGGAAAGTCTTAATGTTTGCACTTTCAAACAGAGGCTAATTAGGTTTTAGGATTTTAGCTCAATGGATACAAACAAACAGTTTTAAGCTAAAATTAGCCGAACTAAATCCTAAGTGTTCATGTAATTTCTCTTAATTTAGAACTAAACAATAATAACAAACATGCTAATAATTTATTTTTTAATGTTTTATTCCATCCCCGAATAATAATTTAATTTATCTTTTATTTCAGCTTTGGAATGATCCATGTATATCCATCAATCATGTTTTTTTTTTAAAGTAAGATTCTATTAAAAAAAACCTTTCAAAATAAAAAGTTACAGCAGTATTGTAATAACTGAATTGTTCCCTGGGGAAATCAATTCAGTTAGCCTACCAGGTTTGACACCAATGTATTAAAAGACCAATCATAAGACAACGTCTAACCACATAAGTAACATCGCCCCATGGGGGAAAACGATTTACTATTTCCGCTAAGACTCACATAAGTCAAACCAAAAAGCGACAAGTGGCAAAATGTAATCTAAACATCCAATAGACCATGCAAAGAGACACCTCTGCAGTTCAAGTTGTAGTCTTGTAGTGTGGCCACGCATCCCAAGAGGTGGCCTTGAGCATTGGTGCCATGTCTGGTGTTGCTTCCTCCTCTGGATCCCTGTGCGTAGCTGGTACCAGTATCGATTGTTTGTTCCCTGGTGCATTTGGTTCCACATCTGAGGGGCGGCACGATCCATGCACGAATGAAAGCATTTGTAGGAATTGTGTCCCCTTCTCGTCCAAGAATTCCAAACGAAAATGCAGTTCGTCCAAATCTTTTCGTAATTCGAACACCACGCCTTGCCGAATTGCAAGGTCTTCTTGTATCTTTGTGCAGGAGACACAATCTGAGCAGGAGTGAGGTTTCTCTTGTTGATTTCCATGGATGGCGCATTAACCTTCACTCGAAGCTTGGATCGGGGGAGAATCAATTGGCAAAGGCTCATGTGCCGAATTCGTAGGAGAATTGGGAGGAACCACTGGAGCTAGCTACGAAGAGGAGGCCAAGTCTGGAATTGGCCCTGGTTTGAAACCTGGAGAGATTCTGAGGAGATTGAACCATTCGATCCTGCATGCATAGGGCGAGGAGAGGGGCGAAAGAACACTGAGGATATGGCCAAACTGCGCTGATGAGGTTGGCGAAGAGGGTGATGAACTGTGAGAGGGTGCAGGGGCATGCAGGGGTCGGATTGCCAAGTGCGGTCGATTTGGTTGCCAAGTCGAGTCGCGTTTAGATTTTCCTTGTTGTATCGGCATGACGGAGGCATGGCGAGGGTAAGCAAGCATAGGAAAAAATCTAAGGAAGCCAAGGAGAAGTAGGGAAGAGCATAGTCTGCTAGAGGACTCGGCCAGAAGAGAATAGAGATGCGAGCAAGGCTAGTGAGATTCATGATGCAAATATCGTTGGTGGAAGAGGATACACACGAGCAGAGTAAATATTGATCCATCGAATGGATCCATCTAGGGGACGAGACACGAGAGCAGGGCGCACGAGTAATGACACTTTGGTTACAATGGAGTTGCATTAAATGCATGGCGTGGGAGGGAGGGAAGGTCACGCGATTGGTTCCATGTGTGCCTTCATTGGTCCTTTCCATATGACACCTTGGATGTGTTATCACTCCATCTAGGGAATCGATCAATCATGTTTTATTCCATACCCAAATAATAATATAATTTATCTTTTATTTCATCTTTCGAATGATCCATGTATATCGATTAATCATCACCCTTTATTTGATTGAGTTAATAAATATAAAAAAATGTTGTAGGCTATAGATTCTACGAAATGAATATTTTTTCAGGGAATATTTGTCCAAAATCCTGATAGAAATTGTTGGATTCATAGATTTAAGTGATTATTTATGTAAAACTTGAGTGCCCTCTGAGTTTTTCAGCATGTTGAATCCATTTCTACATTCAGAAATGGATTCTGAACAACAAAAAATAGTGATTCATGTAAATTTATATAGCCAAAAAAATCATTTCGTAGAACACCTAGCCTAAAAAATGCATAAAAATTTTGGCTTTCTATCTTTTAAAAGAATAGTACATCAAACTCAAAAAATTAATAAAAATAAAATTTAAATATATATATTTTTAATTTAATATGTATCATGGAGAGTAATCATCATAATGTTTTTATTTAATTAAAATTATATAAAAATAAATAAAAATAGGACTAAAATTGTTTTTTGAAAATGTTTTAAGATAATAGTTCTATATAGTTCAAAGTTAAAATTTTACTTTAATCCTTATGTAATTAGATATATAATTTTTTTATAAATTTAATTAATATAACAAAGATAATGATTATAATTAAATCAAAATCAATGAAAATATATACAAAATTGTGTTTGGTTAAGTATGTAACCAACTTGAATTAATATAGTAATCAAAGTTACATTTAAATCAAAATAATATAAAATAATTTGGCTCATAAAGTCTATTTATTTGAATGAAAACTTATGAAATAGAAAATTAAACAAAATTGATGGTGGGAAGCTTAATTTCAAAATTGTGGATTTAATGGTGAAGCTGAGAGGATAAATTAAATAATAGAATATATTATTGATGGATAAACTCCTTTAAAGTAATAATATTATAATTAGTGGAATTTATGTATAATTAAAATCTTTTAAGCATGGAAAAAAATATCTTAATTAAAATGAATTTATATTAATATTATTTTTCATAATTTTTAAAATAAAATTGTAAATGTTTTTTTTATTTTTTATAATATTATATTATATATTTTAATTAATT
>ML802106.1:253453-282119 GCA_009831015.1 Picea engelmannii | reverse complement strand
ATTAATTACTTTAATTTAAGTTCTCTACATCTAATTACCACTACTTTTGAGTAAATTTAAAGTTTTATATAACCAAATATTGATCCACGTGGATATCGGTGGCCACCCACCTATTTCACGAGCACGAAAAATAGTTTTCCATCTTGGCAGTTTTTCGACAGTTTTTCGGGTTCCAAACTTTTGGGGTTGTTTTGAGGCCCTAAACGATGTTTTTTCAAATTTGGGGCCAACAAAATATCAATTCCACTTGCCTGTGTTAGTCGAAAATCATTCTTCTTGATTAGACCTTTCCAACGGTGTATCGAGCGCCCGAAACAAAGATCGTATGCAATAGTTACGCTCTTGGAAAGTTTACGTATCAACTACCCCCATCAGGGCCCGCAAACCTTTTGGATTTTCATCTTCCGGGGTTAGAGTTTTGGATCTTACTTATGTTAAAAATGAATTTGGAGCCTCATTGTAACAATAATATTCTTGTGAATGCGAGTAGGCATCACATCTCTTCTCAAAGATAAGCTACCATCATTGAAACGAGTCTATCACTCTGTATTTTTACAATCTCTGTACATTTCTTTCATTAATAAAAATCGTGTATTATTGTATTTCTCTGTTTCTCGAAATATTTATGTGTATTTCATTTTAATATATCTTCTTTCATTTCATTCTAAAAAATAATCTGGATCAGTGGTATCAGAGCAGGTTGCTCTTGATTGTTTTTCAGTGTATGTCCCCAATGAGGTCTAAGTATAGCAATTTTGGTCTCGATATTGTCTCTCTTGAGGACAATATCTCTCGCACACCAAAGAAACCCTCCACGGCTAAAGAAAATAAAAGCGCCAAAGGAGACGATTCTATTAATTTTTTGCTTGAGCAATCTCTCACGTGATAGAGGGACGAAATATAGGAGATTTTTCCCACATCTTTCAATGCCCGTCGATAACAACAGGTGCGTCTTGATCAAGAGTCCACTTTGGAGGAACCTCTCCCTTCAAGGTACAAGTTAATTTTTATATTCCCATATTTGAAGGAAAGATAGATGCAGATGCCCTGGAAAAATGGTTAAATCTGCTAGAAGGTTAATTCTCTATTCATAATTTCTCCGACAGGGAAAAGATCACCTTCGCACTCCTTAAGGCTCTCCCCCATGTCAAACATTGGTGGGAAACTTACTGTGAGAAAAGTTTCACAGAGGAGTTTGGAGTATATGGGGTTGAGCTCACTTGGGATTTTTTTGTGGATGTAGTAAAGGAACAATATTACCCTATTGGTAATTATTATGAAAAATACATGATATGGACCACACCGCGGAAAGAGAGGGGACAAATAGTGCCAGAGTTCATAAATAATTTTTATACCTTGCACACCAAGTCGGGTATCAAAGACTATGAGTAACATTTGGTTTTGAAATCCTATGGGGCTCTGCATAGGTACATCCAAATGGAAATGGATTTCATGTACATCTCATCACTGAGAAGTTCCTATCGATATGCTCTCAAAATCGAAAATAAATTTAGGCACCAGAACAAACGGGAGTTTGGGTTTGCAAATCCGCAACAACCAAAGTATGATAAAGATAGCCCTAACAAACAACCTCTCGAAAACCCATCCAAGCCACAAGAAAATAAGGGTAACGGAAAGACGAAGAAGGACACTGGAACATGGTGTGATTTCCATAAAATCCCCTAGCACAACACCGATGAATGTCGCTCAAAACAGGCATTGGTGGTCGAGATCAAAGACAAGGAGTCAAACTATGATTCAGAATATCATTCATAAAATACTGATAGAAGACAGATCATCGACGCAGACCCCACTACTATTGTCACTGCCACAACAATTCAACAGGAAGAACCAACATATCTTGAAGAGGGGGAGCACCTTTTTCATTCATAGATGTGGGTCAAGGGGACCCTGCTACATTTTATTGTTGATATCGGAAGTGAGAAGAACCTCATCTCAGCAGAGGTCTTCAAACAACTAGGATTGTCGACAACACCACCACCATAGCCATACAACATCGGGTGGCTTCGCCATGGATGAGATCTTTGTGTCATCCAATAGTGTTGATTGTCATACGGCATCCAACCCTTCAAGGATGAGGTATTATGTGTTTTTTCCCCACTGGATGTATATGATGTTCTATTGTGCTAGCCATATATGTGGAAGTGCCATGTTGTTTATGAGTCTCAACCCCGTAGTGTCATTTTTACTCTAGGGGGTAATCTCTATAGAATACCAAAGGTAGTTCCAACTATTGTCCCACCTAAACAATGTTGCAATGTAGTATCTCATACTATGAAATTCAGCTTCTTCACAATCTATTCAAAAGGTGAACAGAAGGACACTCAACCACTATAGCCTCGACCCATTCACTTTTTTTCCAATAGAAGCAGCTCGACAATGCTGCAGCAAAATGCAAAGATTCCTTCTTCACATAGTCATCTCATGTAGCTCAACTAGTTGAAAAGACTAAACCCCGCCAACAACAGGTTCGTGACATCCTTCAACAAACTAAGCAACACAACTTCTCCAGCAAGGCAAGTAAATCACAAAGGTTTAGGTTTATCAAACACTTCCCCCTCTCCCCGGGGAACTTAACATAATTGAGACCACTGCTTCCTAAGGAGGGAAGATTGATCTAGGTGGATATCAGTGGCCACCTACCTATTCCATGGGCTCGAAAAACAATTTTCCATCTTGACAGTTTTTGTTGGTTGTGGAGCCTGGTTATCTTCCTGATTTAGAGGTCTTTGTTTTCAGTCGTGTTTATACCCCATGAATACTTTACACCTTGGAATAATGTACACTCTTCCATGCGGGGGAGTGCAGAGGGGGGTTATGTATGTTTTAAACCTGTGAAGTAAGGCAATGCATATAGATTCTTAAGCAAAACAGAATGTAATCAATGGCTCATACACATAGTACACAGAGATTTATACCGGAAACCCTCAATCAGGGAAAAACTTTCTTATATTCATTATCTTGAATTTCACCATTCACCATACAATCTATACAATGTTTTTAGGTATTTAGTAGATACCAAAACACTAATCCCTTAATCCGGGATTAATTTAGAAAACCACTAAAAGTAGAAAAAACTGCCCCAAAAAAAACATTTTGGGGTGCTACCCTGAACGTTGTGCGTAACTAGGGGGGGCCAAACCTGGCCCCGCTTGGGACCCCCATAGGAAGCGCCCGGCACACACGACAAAAATAATACTACTAGAGGGATCTTCAGACATAGTTGTTGAATCTAATGTGCCCACACACACACATGCAAAGAATATAACACATACCCAACAGGTTACCCCCCTGTGGGGTCTGGGAGCAAGTCGGCCCTCGACGGGGGTGTGGGGGAAAATGTGCCCCAATGGGGGTTGGAGGCCGAATCCCCTGAAGGAAAAAATTACTTGTAAATGTATATTGTAATTTCATAGTAAATATGGATCGTTCATTATAAGGTCACAGATATGACGGTAGAAGTTATGTTAGGGTTTTTTTCCCTAGAAGGAAACCCTCTTTTATGAGGGAAATGTATTGCGTCTATGTATCATTGTTTATATTGTATTCTGAGTGAGGATATTGTGAGAGAAAAAAGAGGAAGTTACAATGGGTGTCCTATAAGTTGCATCCCTTCATTTGTTGGAAAATAATAAAGGAAGGACCTGGCAATTTCTCTGGTGGTCATAACTGACACTGGGTGAACCACATATATGTGTGCCTCTATTGTATTGTGTATGTTTTGTGTTTTATTTCTACATTTGTTTCATTTTATCACTTCGCGATCATTTTTTTCTAACAACTTGTATCAAAGTGAAAGGTAACTTGCAAGAAAAGAGGGTTCCTGGTTCGAGTGGGAGCATTGGCGAAAGATGGAAAGTTTAGGGTCACGAAATTTAACGACCAAAACTACGATTTATGGAAGATGCAAATGGAAGATAATTTATATCAGAAGGATCTATTCCTACCATTGGGTGGAATAAAAAAGAAGACAATGACCATGAAGGACGAACAATGGGAGGTTCTTGATAGAAAGGCACTAGGAGCGATACGGCCGAGCCTAGTAGCGTCGGTGGCTTTTAATATTTCGAAAGAAAAGACAACGAAGGAATTGATGGACGCATTGGCTAAATTGTAGGAAAAATTCTCAACGTCCAATAAGGTATTTCTAATGAAGAGATTATTTAATATGAATATGTCCGAAGGTGGGTCTATTGCAAATCATTTAAATGAATTTATTATGATTACTAATCAACTAAGTTCTATAAAAGTGGACTTTGATGATGAGGTCAGGGCTCTTCTAATCTTGTCCTCATTTCCAGAAAGCTGGAATGGCTTGGTCATGGTTGTAAGTAACTATGTCTTTATTTCAAACACTTTAAAATTTGATGATGTTGTTGGTGTTATCCTTAGTGAGGAAATGCAACAAAAAAGAACAGGTGAGACATCAGGTAATGTGTTAAACATGGAGAATAGGGGAAGAGAAAAGGATAGAGTAAAGGGCTTAGGAAACTGTGGGAATTCTAGGAAGGGAAGATCCAAATCCATACTAGGAAAGATAGAGTGTTGGAATTGTGGAAAGAAAGGACATCTAAAGAAAGATTGTGGAGCTCCAAAGAAACAAAGAGATGGACATCAGGAGAAAAATCAGGAAGCAAACATAATAGGTGATGTGTTACAAGATGCTTTAATTCTTTTTGTAGATAATATTTATGAGTCTTGGGTAATAGATTTAGGGGTTTCATTTCATGCCACACCCCATAGGAAACATTTTCTAGATTATGTTCAGGGTGATTTTGGACAGGTTCATTTGGGTGATGATGCACCATGAAAAATTGTTGGAATGAGAAAGGTAAAAATAAAACAAAGGAATGGAAACCAATGGTTGTTGAAAGAGGTAATACATTTTCTAGATCTAAGGAAAAATCTAATTTCAAGAGGGAAGTTGGCAAGTGAAGGTTGTATATCCATATTTATAGATAAGATGCGGAAGGTCACCAAAGGATCATTGGTGATAGCAAAAGGAGAGAAGGTAGGTACATTGTATTTATGTACTGGTAATACTGAATTTTCTATATCTTTAGCTTCTACAGGAGTGGATACACCACAGTGACATCATAGGATTGAACACAAGAGTGAGAAAGGGATGCAGATACTTCACAAAAGAAATTTGTTGCGAGATCTTAAACAAATTGATTTGGATTTCTGTGAGAATTGTGTTTATGGAAAACAAAAGAGAGTCATACTTCTGAGAGTCAGAAAAGAAAATAAGAGTAAAAGGTTAGAGCTTGTGCATAAATATGTATGGGGACCATCTCAGGTATCATCTCTTGGTGGCTCTCGTTATTATTTTACTTTTATTTATGATGCAACTATAAAAACTTGGGTTTATTGCATTCAACAAAAATATGATGTTTTTGATACTTTTAAGAAATGGAAATCATTGGTTGAGAATGAGACGGGAAAAATGTTGAAGTGTCTCAGATCAGATAATGGAGGTGCATATTCCAGGAAGAAGTTTAATTATTGTTGTTCATACCATGGGATTCATAGAGAGAAGATAGTTCCAGGAACACCATAAGAAAATGGTGTGTCAGAAAGGATGAACATGGCGATCATGGAGTGTGCAAGGAGTATGAGATTGCATGAGGGTTTTCCCTTACAATTATGGTCTTATGTTGTAAATATTTTTTTTTACTTAATAAACATAGGATCTTCAAGTTCTTTGGATGGAGGAATTCCAGAGGAGGCATGGACAAGTAAAAAGGTAAACTATTAATTTTTGAAGACTTTCGGTTGTGAAGCATTTGTCCATATTGATAAATAAAATAGAACAAAGCTTGAGGAAAAATCCAATAAGTGTATCTTTATTGGATATGGTGCGATTTCCATAAAATCCTCTGGCATAACACCGATGAATGTCGCTCAAAACAAAAATTGGTGGTTGAGATCAAAGACAAGGAGTCAAACTATGATTGAGAATATCATTCATAAAATACTAATAGAAGACATATCACCAACGCAGACCCCACTGCTATTATCATGGCCACGACAATTCAATTGGAAGAACCAACAAATCCTGAAGAGGGGGAGCATCTTTTTCATTCATATATGTGGGTCAAGGGGACCCCACTGCATTTTATTGTTGATAGCGGAAGCGAGATGAACCTCATATTAGCAGAGGTCGTCAAATAGTTGGGATTGTCGACAAAACTACAACCATATCCATACAACATCGGCTGGCTTCGCCATGGATGAGATATTTGTGTCATCCAGTAGTGTCGATTGTCATACGGCATCCAACCCTTCAAGGATGAGGTATTATGTGTTTTTTCCCCACTGGATGTATATGATGTTCTATTGTGCTAGCCATATATGTTGAAGTGCCATGTTGTTTATGAGTCTCGACCCCGTAGTGTCATTTTTACTCTTGGGGGTCATCTCTACAGAATATTAGAGGTAGTTCCAACTATTCTCCCACATAAACAATGTTGCTAGGTAGTATCTCATACTACAAAATTTAGCTTCTTCACAATCTGTTCAAAAGGTTAAAAGAAGGACACTCAACCACTACATCCTCGTCCCATTCACCTTTTTTCCAATAGAAGAAGGTCGACAATGTTGTATCAAAACACAAAGATTCATTCTTCACATAGTCATTTCTTGTAGCTTGACTGGTTGAAAAAACTCAACCCCGCCAACAACAGGTTCGTGACATCCTTCAACAAACTAAGCAATACAACTTCTCCAACAAGGCAAGCAACTCACCAAGGTTTAGGTTTAGAAAACACTTCCCCCTCTCCCCTAGGAACTTAACATAATGGATACCATTGCTTCATAAGGAGGGAATATTGATCCAGGTGGATATTGGTGGCCACCCACCTATTCCATGGACTCGAAAAATAATTTTCCATCTTAGCAGTTTTTGTTGGTTGTGGAGCCTGGTTATCTTCCTGATTTAGAGGTATTTGTTTTCAGTCATATTTATACCCCATAAATACTTTACACCCTGGAATAATGTGCATTCCTCACGTGGGGGAGTGCAAAGGGGGTTTATGTAAGTTTTAAACCTGTGAAGTAAAGAAATGCATATATATTCTTAAGCAAAACATAATTTAATCAATGGCTCATACACATAGTTCACAGAGATTTATACTGGAAACCCTCAAGTGGAGAAAACCTTTATTATATTCATTATCTCGAATTTCACAATTCACCATAAAATATATACAATGTTTTTAGGTATTCCGTAGATACCAAAACACTAATCCCTTAACCCGGGATTAATATAGAAAACTGCTAAAAATAGCAAAATCCACTAAAAATAGCAAAACTGCCCCAAAAAAATAAATTTGGGGCATTGTCCCAAACGCTGTGCGTAAATAGGGGGGGGGATACTTGGCTCCCCCTGGGACCCCCTTAGGAAGCGCCCAAGGCACACAAAAAAAAGAATACTACTAGAAGGATCGTCAAACACAGTTGTCGAATCTAATGCGCTCACACACACACATGCAAAGAATATATCACATACCCAACAAGTTACCCCCTTGTGGGGTTTGGGGGAAAGTTGGCCCTCGGCGGGGGTTTGGGGGACAACGTACCCCAATGGGGTTTGGGGGCCGAATCCCCTGAAGGAAAAATTTACCTGTAAATGTATATTGTAATTTCATAGTAAATCTGGACCGTTCATTATAAGGTCACACATATGACGGTAGAAGTTATGTTAGGGTTTTTTTACCTAGAAGGAAACCCTATTTTATGAGGGAAATGTATTGCGTCGATGTATCATTGTGAATGTTGTATTCTGAGTGAGGATATTGTGAGAAAAGAAGGGGAAGACACAACGGGTGTGCTATAGTTTGCATCCCTTCATTTGTTGGATAATAATAAAGGAAGGACCTGACAATTTCTGTGGTGGTCGTAGCCGACATTGGGTGAACCACTTATATTTGTGACTCTATTTTATTGTGTATGTTTTGTGTTTTATTTCTACATTCGTTTTATTTTATCTCTTTGTGATCCTTTTTTTCTAAAAACTTGTATCAGAGAGAAAGGTAACTCGCAGGAAAAGAGGGTTCCTGGTTCAAGTGGGAGCAGTGGCGGAAGATGAAAAGTTTAGGGTCATGAAATTTAACGGCCAAAACTACGAGTTCTAGAAGATGCAGATGGAAGATTCTTTATATCAAAAGGATCTATTCCTACCATTGGGTGCAATAACAAAGAAGTCGATGACCATGAAGGATGAAGAATGGGAGGTTCTTGATAGAAAGGTACTAGGAGAAATACGGTCAAGCTTGGCAGTGTCAGTGGATTTCAATATTTCGAAAGAAAAGACAACGAAGGAGCCGATGGATGCATTGGCTAAATTGTATGAAAAACCCTCAACGTCCAATAATGTATTTCTAATGAATAGATTATTTAATATGAATATATCAGAAGGTGGGTTTGTTGCAGATCATTTAAATGAATTTTAATACGATTACTACTCAACCAAATTCTATAAAAGTGGACCTTGATGATAAGGTCAAGGCTCTTCTAATATTGTCCTCATTTCCAAAAGGATGGAACCGCTTGGTCATGGTTGTAAGTAACTATGTCTCTAGTTCAAACACTTTAAAATTTGATGATTTTGTTGGTGTTATCCTTAGTGAGGAAATGCGACGGAAAAGAACAAGTGAGACATCAGGTAATGCATTAAACATGGAGAATAGGGGAAGAGAAAAGGATAGAGGAAAGGGCTCGGGAAAATGTGGTAATTATATGAAGGGAAGATCCAAATCCATACTGGGTAAGATAGAGTGTTGGAATTGTGGGAAGAAATGACATTTGAAGAAAGATTGTGGAGCTCCAAAGAAACAAAGAGATGGACATCATGAGAAAAATCAGGAAGCAAATGTAACAGGTGATGTCTTACAAGATTCTTTGATTCTTTCTGTAGATAATATTTATGAGTCTTGGGTAGTAGATTCAGGGGATTCATTTCATGCCACACCCCATAGGAAACATTTTCTAGATTATGTTCAAGGTGATTTTGGACAGGTTCATTTGGGTGATGATGCACCATGCAAAATTGTTGGAATGAGAAAGGTAAAAATAAACAAAGGAATGGAAACCAATGGTTGTTGAAAGAGGTAAGACATTTTCCAGATCCAAGGAAAAATATAATTTCAAGAGGGAAGTTGGCAAGTGAAGGTTTTATATCCATATTTATAGATAAGATGTGGAAGGTCACCAAAGGATCATTGGCGATAGAAAAAGGAGAGAAGGTAGGTACATTGTATTTATGTACTGGTAATACTGACTCTTATATCTCTTTAGCTTCTACAAGAGTGGATACATCACAGTGGCATCATAGGATTGGACACAAGAGTGAGAAGGGGATGCATATACTTCACAAAAGAAATTTGTTGCGAGATCTTAAACAAATGTATTTGGATTTATGTGAGAATTGTGTTTATGGAAAACAAAAGAGAGTCATACTTCTCAGAGTCAAAAAATAAAAGAAGAGTAGAAGGTTAGAGCTTGTGCATAAAGATGTATGGGGACCATCTCAGGTATCATCTATTGGTGGCTCTCATTATTATGTTACTTTTATTTATGATGCAACTATTAAAACTTGGGTTTATTGCATTGAAGAAAAATATGATTTTTTTGATACTTTTAAGAAATGGAAAGCATTGGTTGAGAATGAGACAGGAAAAAGGTTGAAGTGTCTCGGATCAGATAATGGAGGTGAATATTGCAGAAAGAATTTTAACTATTGTTGTTCATACCCAAGGATTCATAGAGAGAAGACAACTCTAGGAACACCACAAGAAAATGGTGTGTCAGAAAGGATGAACATGACGATCATGGAGTGTGCAAGGAGTATGAGATTGCATGATGGTTTTCCCTTACAGTTATGGGCATATGTTGTAGATATTGTTGTTTACTTAATAAACATAGGACCTTCAAGTTCTTTGGATGGAAAAATTCTAGAGGAGGCATGGACAAGTAAAAAGGTAAACTATTAATTTTTTAATACTTTCAGTTGTGACGCATTTGTCCATATTGATAAATAAAATAGAACAAAGCTTGAGGAAAAATCCAAGAAGTGTACCTTTATTGGATATGGTGTTAATGATTTTGGTTATCCCTTATGGGATTATGAAAATCACAAAATCATTAGGAGTAGAGGTGTCATATTCAATGAGAAGGTCATCTACAAAGATTAGTTGCAGGGAAAGAAACAGGAAAAACAAAAACCAGAATACACAGTGCTTGATGAGATCACTTAAAAAGAAATTCCAAAGTTACCAGAAAATCAAAACGTACAAGAAGAGGAGCATGAAGTACCTCAAACTCCTGCAAGTGTTCTTATAATATCTACCAGGTTAAGTAGACCCCCTGAAAGAGACTCTCCTTCATTGTATTATTTATTGTTGATTGATTCTAGTGTACCATAATTTATGAAGAGGCAATGTAGGTAGACACCAAAAATAATTGGGAGAAAGGAATGAAATAGGAAATGGATTCTATGGTAAATAATGAGATTTGGGATTTGGTTCAGTTTCCTGTAGGAAAAATAACAGTGCATAATTAATGGGTTTACAATTTGAAGGGAGAAGATGGATGGAAAAAGAGGTACAAGGCTAGACTTGTTGTAAAGGGGTTTGCACAAAAGAAAGGTATAGATTTTGATGAAATATTTTCTCCTGTTGTTAAAATGACTTCAATTAGGACTATTTTAAGTCTTGTGGCAGTAGAATATTTGCATCTTAAACAGTTATATGTAAAAACATTTTTTCTCCATGGGGATTTGTAGGAAGAGATTTATATGCAACAACCACATGGGTATGAGGTCAAAGGGAAGGAGAATTTGGTATGAAGGTTGAAGAAGAGCTTGTATGTCCTAAAGAAAGCTCCAAGGCAGTGGTATTTGAAGTTTGAGAGGTTTATGACAGAACAAGGTTATAGTAGATTTCATTCTGATCACTGTGTTTATTTTAAAAGGCTAGAAATGGAAGTTATATTATCTTTCTATTCTATGTAGATGACAAGCTTATTGTAGTGTCAAATATCTAGGATTTAAATGTGTTGAAGAAGAAATTAGATCATTCATTTGCGATGAATGATTTGGGTGCTGCACCACAGGGTATGTTTTTATTGTAGGTGGAACAACAGTAAGTTTGATTTCAAAAATGCAAAATATTATTGCACTTTCAACAACAGAAGAAGAGTATGTTGTTTCTAAAGAGTCTAGTAAATAAATGATTTGGTTACAGAGGTTTATGGAGGAATTGGGAAAGAAGAAGGAGAATAGGAGGTTGTACTGTGACATTCAAAGTGTCATTCATCCTGGAAAGAGCTCAGCCTTCCATTCAAATACTAAGCATATACATCTCAGGTACCATTTCATATGATCTGTCTTAGAAGATGGACATTTGAAGTTGGAAAATATACACACTAGCCATAATCCTACAAGCATGTTAACTAAGGGAGTAACCAGAGAGAAACTAAGTTCCTACTCATTTTCAGTTGGTTTCAAGTATGAAGATCAATATGAGAAATTTTCCAGGTCCAAGAAGGATCATAGTCCAACATATACAACACCAGTGGAGTTGTTGAGATTAGTCTCCAAGTGGGAGATTATTGGTTGTGGAGCCTAATTATCTTCCTGATTCAGAGGTATTTGTTTTCAGTCGTGTTTATACCCCATGAATACTTTACACCTAGGAAGAATGTACACTCCTCCACATAGGGGATTGTAGAGGGGGGTTACCCCCTTATGGGGGTTCGGGGGCGAATCCTTCGATGGAAAATTTTCCTTGTAAATGTATATTTTAATTTCATAGTAAATCTGGACCATTCATTATAAGGTCACATATATGATGGTAGAAGTTATGTTATAGTTTTTTTCCCTTGAAGGCAACCCTCTTTTATGAGAGAAATGTATTGCGGCTATGTATCATTGTGAATATTGTATTTTGAGTGAGGATAATGTGAGATAAAGAAGAGGAAGTTACAACGGGTGTGTTGTAGGCTGTATCCCTTCATTTCCTAGATAATAATAAATGAAGGACCTGGTAATTTCTCTGGTGGACGTAGCCCACACTGGGTGAACCACGTATATATGTGTCTCTATTGTACTGTGTATCTTCTATGTTTTATTTATGCATTTTTTTTTATTTTATTGCTCCGCGATCCTGTCTTTTTATCAGTTTTTCAAGTTCCAAACTTCTGGCGCTGTTTTGAGGCCCTAAACGATGTGTTTTGGGGATTTGGGGCCTAGGCGACTTCCAAAAGTACCTTTCTAGGTTAGTCGGAAATTGTTCTTCTCGGTTATACCTTTCCAACGGTGTATCGATCGTCCCAAACAAAGATCATATGCAAAAGTTACGCCCCTGAGAAGTTGACATATCAACTACCCCCATCGGGGCCTGCAAACCTTTTGGCTTTTCATCTTCCGGGGTTAGAGTTTTGGATTTTACTTATATTAAAAATTCATTTGCAGCCCCATTGTAACAATCATCTTCTTGTGAATGCGAGTAGATGTCACATCTCTTCTCAGAGATAAGATACCACCATTCTAGCGAGTCTTTCACTTAGTATTTTTACAGTCTCTATACATTTCTTTCATTAATAGAAATCATGTATTATTCTATTTCTTTATTTCTAACAATATCTATGCTTTCATTTTGTTCTAAAAAAATAATATGGATCAACTACCTTATTGAAAAACTTTATGATTAAAAACTATATACAATAATAAGCATCATATATCAATGAATTTATTTAAATTTTTAGAAGATGAAATATGCCATACTTAAATTAATTTAAGAAAAATTGCATTTGGTTAGATAAATTTATATTTCAAAATATCTACGTACTAAAAATTAAAAAAATCAAATATACAAAATCAATTATAAATATTTCATAAATATCTAAACCTATTTTTAATTAATATTAAACTTTTCAACTAAATACGTTTGCATAGTTAAAAATTTTAAAGATAAAAATTGAAAAAAATAAAGCCAAGAATATTATACATGTTATTTATAGAGAATTAATATAAACAAGAAGAATTTAGTTTGTTTTCATGAACTTTAATGAGAATGATATGATATAACTAACTAGTGGACAAAGTTACATGAGAATTTTTTTTAATTTGTTTTTAAACAATTTTCATTTCTCACACATTTATTTAAAAGCATATAAAATTAATCAATTTATATTCATCAACTAATTAAAATTTTTAAAATAATTTTTTAATTTTTAAAATATTCAATTTAAAAAAATTTAAAACTTTACAAACTAATCAATTTGAAACTAATTTAACTTAAAACCAATTACAATACAACCTACCAATTATAATACAGTGAAAATATCAATAAAATCTGTTAAACAAAATATTTTCATTTATTTAATTCCAATTTAAAATAAAATTATAAAACATAACAAAAGAAATTATTATTGACAAATTTGGTTTAAAAAACAAAGTTGATTGAATTAAAATTCAATATCTAATACCCTGTTTTTTAAATATTAAAATATCTTTAATATAATTATTAAATATAATTATTTAAGTTTTAAATATCTTTACTATAATTATTAAATTCAATGATTTATAAAATTATTTTTTTTTATTTTTTTTTCAATAATCCAAAACCAAAAGTAAATATAAATAATATTTTCTATTTACATATTTTTATTTTTCAATTTTAAATATTTTTCAATAACAAATAATATTATTACTTATATATCTATAACCATTTTTACTTCATTTAATTATTAATATTTATATTATATTTCAAATATTATTTTAATGAAATAATCTTTATTACAAACATTAACTTAATTAAATAAGTATAGATTGACATCATTCTTCTTCATTTAATTTTTATTCTATAAATAATGTATCTTTAAGAATATCTATATTTACAGATAATTCTTTTCAACTTTAAATCGAATTCTTTTATATTTGGTTTCGTTACTTTTTAATTTTATAATCAAATTCTTTTATATTTAATTTAGATAGAATATAGAATAAATAACACTAATAAAATTCATTTATAATGAAAAACAATAACGTATCAATATATATTTAAGAAGATATTATAGTCTCACAAAAACTTAAGTCTTTATACCAATTGACATGATAGTGCTTATGTGGATCAAAGTGTGAAATAATGGTTGTATTACGGGTAAATCGTGGATGACTTTGGCATAATAGATATCATCCATAGTAAGTAAAAGTTATCTAATTCAATGGTGTCAATAACTCTTAAATAACTATGTATAGACACTTATTAAATTGTTAGGTAATAATTTAGTTCAAAGAAAAAAGAATATTGGATGATTTTGGTATAATAGATATCCTCCATAGTAAGTAAAAGTAACCTAATTTAATGGTGTCAATAACTCTCAAATAATGATGTTACATATATATACTTATTAAATTGTTAGGTAATAATTTAGTTCAAAGAAAAAATAATAATAATATACATAGAAATAACAAAACTCATTTAGGATTATAGGTATGGTGGGTGGGATGGGGTGTCTTCTTTGATCTATTAGGTATCTCTAGTGCTAACGAGGAAAATATATTTGTGGTGTTTTGAGGATTATATTTGTTAAAGAAACAAGAGATAAATAAAATGGTACAAATTATATATTCTTCAATCATCATTGAGTTTCTTCTTCAACATTCTACTCATAAAAGCACTCGTTTAAGACGATTAGTTTAAAGACCTTTGGACTTGGAAAAAAATAGAATATATTTATTTATAGTTTTTCAATCCCATAATTTATCCAAATTGGATTATTATATTATTTTTCATCTATTTAGATGTTTTATGGGTGAAAACAATGGTAGGAATCAATGTGTAGAGTCATTTTAGCAGTTGGTTCCAATTTGGAAATTTGGGTCCAAAAAACCGCCTCAAATATTCCAAGGTCATTATGAGGCATCAAACAGACTTTTTTATGGTCCAAACCTTACTATGGACCAAGAATATATATTATACACACCAAGACTTTTCCAATGGTGCAAGAATCACCTCAATATGAGTTTGTATGAGAAAGTTATGTCTTCTACAAGTTGATCTATCGTATTTACCACCATGGTGCAAGTAGATGCCACATCAAACCCCGTTAGTTAAATGTGTGGGGATAGCCATGTAGTGGATTTTCTAGAACATTCTAGAAGTTTCTAAACATGATCACTAATTTAGGGTTGAGGAAGTCAATACTGTAACACTAGATGGTTATCAGGATATGTGAAATATCAAACCACTAGGAGCAGAATGCGTTCCATTCTTTTGCATTGTATCTTGTTCCATATCTGAGTAAAACATATGAGAGTGGTATTTTACGAGCATAACAGAGGAGGAGAGATTATATAGCAACCATATAGGCCACAATGTCAAAGGAAACTCAACAAAGAGTGTCTCTTTCTTTGTACTTTCATGTGAGGAAAAGAGAGAACAGTGACCTCATCTTCTAGCTGAATTTTCTCTCGTATTGGGTTTCCCAGGTCATATCTTAAGTCTCTTTTTGGATAGTGTGTGAGTATTTATTTATGTTCTTTATTTTTTCTCATTTTGTAACATCCCGCTCTGGCGCACTGAGAAAACTTATTCTTTGAGGACACTTGCTCGCAAGTGATCCGAACTATTATGATATTAAAACATTTGTCTTTGATTATGATGTGTTATGGTAGATGACATGATGTTTTACTGCTTTGACATAGACAGGTGCTATTGACTTGGTTTTACTGAGTGTATAGGGTTTTGGACCTTGAGGATGCAGAGGCATCGACGGAACCCCTTGGACTCCAGATCGAGTCAGGGAGTGTGCTTGGGGTTTGATTGTTTACTGTGATTTTAGTACATTGGATTAGATGATATAATGTGGACATGTTCTGACATGATTGTTGATGATGTAGGCTGACGATATCTTGGCGAATAGACTCACATATGGAGTAAAGGGGCCACACACACGATTTCCAGAGAGGTCGAGGGAGAGGTGTGGACAACAGCCCTGCCACAGCCTACTAACACTCCCGTCATGGCTCGAACTGTAGGTTAATGATTACCTAGTTCGAGAGGACCCACGATGCCATGAGGGCAGACTGCGACAGTCGCTCGCGATGATTCTAAGGGGCGTGCAATAAGGAGGGGGCCTTATTCCTTAGAATCCCTTAGTCTCCCACAAGTTCACCTGGAGGAGTATTGACTCCAGGGGTTATTGATGTCTACCAATCAGTCAAGAGGCGAGTGGCACCCTTGGAGCACATGTTGCATCCTGAAGGACACGTCGCGCAAAAGAAACTCAAGAGGCGAGTGGCACCCTTGGAGCACGTGGTGCATCCTGAAGGGCATGTCGTGCAAAAGAAGCACAAGAGGCTAGTGGCACCCTTGGAGCACGTGGTGCATCCTGAAGGGCACATCGCACAAAAGAAACACTAGAGGCGAGTGACACCCTTGGAGCATGTAGTGCATCCCGAAGGGCACGTTGCGATGATGGGGATAAAGGAACAAACCTAGACGGCCCTAAGAAAATTAACACATTAAGAATTTAAAAAAAAAAAAAACAACTTCCCTAAATAATTGTCGCCCAGTTCAGAATCTAAGTTCTAAGTCTAAAATCTTCTCTATGGGTAAAATTTTGTCTACCCTTAAGAAAAATACCTTATAAAAATAAAACAATAAATTTTAAACTAAAAACCACTTAAGTAATAGTTGTGGACTTCATAAATTTTTGGGTAAAATGAAGAGAGTAAGAACTTAAATAAAATCTATGGATATCAAAGGTAAGGAAGAAATAAATTATTTAACTTATGAAAGTGTAAAAAGATATTAAATTAATAATAAAAGGAAAAGAGTAAATAGCGCAACTGCCATTTTGGCTCTAATAAAAAGGGAAAAGAAGGGAATAATAAAAAAATTAGGAAACTAAGGAATGAAGGAAACATAATAAGGGAAAGAGGTGAACTTATGGTAAAAAGAAAGGTCAACATAGTAAAGAATCTGCAATTAAGAACCTTCTAAATTGAACTAAATTAGAAAATTCATTTTAGAGAAAGCATTTAAACCTGTACGGGAATCTAGGAACACCTAGGAGTAAATTTAGGAGCAACTCTAGGTGGGTGAGGGAATTGAAACAATTATTAATTTAAAGAAAATATTTACTGGAGGAAAGTGGGGGATGGATGACACTTGTACGAAGGAGAGTTTTTAGAAGATTTATATTTAAAACTTAAATTAAATAATATTTAGGGAAATATGGAAGTGCTAAAACTCTATAAAAGAAGGGGAAGAGAAGGAATAAGGGGATCGGTTGTTAGCGTAACGTTACGCTGCCGGACTAGTGTCTTGACTGATTACTTGTGGGTAGTTAGGATTTCCCATCTCAGATAGGAGTGGTAGCTCGGCCTTGTGAGGCGAGTTGGGAGCTAGACGTACCATCTAGATAGTGTGTGGCCCATTTGTGGCTCGGGGGGCTACGGGGGAAGAAGAGTACCCCTAGCGATTGGCTGGGAGGTATCGGTGAGGTCTTGATGGTCGGCGAGCGGGAGTAGCACGATGCGTGCGAACGTCATTAGAGGCTGGCGATAAGGAAACTGTACGCTCGTTATTTTGTAGAATAGAATGCATCAAGAACTTATGCTTGATCTATAGGTTGTTGTATATGGATGAATTATGCCTTGATCTTTTGTCGTTCGATTGATTGCCTAAATTTATTGTGGTCAACGTTCTGGTTTGGGTTTTACTATTCCTTGGTTGGGTTCTTTATGCTTCTGTCATTACTTTTGTGTTGTATTTTCTCGGATGTGGTATCTTCGCATTTAAATTATCGCTGCATAGTTGTATAGTCATTAACAATCACTGTTATAGTTATAAATCATAAGTTGTATATGCATGGATGTGGTGTACTTAGTAGCTCAGTTATTATTGTGTGTTGGCAAGTGATAATGTGTAATAGCAGTGGTTTTACCTTATGGAATTATTTTATACAACGAACCATGGTAGTGATTGCATTAAGATAAGCGAACCCATACTTCGGTTGATAGATATTGCCTTGGCGTTGTTATATGTTGGGTTTGTCAGCGATTTGTATTTTAATGACAAATCATATTTAATATTCACTGGCGTTCTGAATTTAATCCAGCTATTTTAATTCAAGGAAAATTTATATTTTTATTGCCAAGGCGATTTATCCTCTGGTATGTTGGTGAATATACCTATTTGGGCATTCGGTAGTGATTTACTAGACTGTATCTTGTGCACTCCTCACATAATTTTCTACCCAAGAAAACCCTTTCCTGGCATCATGTTTTGTAATTGATTACGGTAAATTTGTTTATGGAATTCTTCTTGGGTAAGTGGTTTTGAATTTGATTGGCATCGAAGCTCATCTCCTGTAGTGAATTGCTTACGACTTGCTTTAAACTGAACTGGAACCTACAAGAAATTTGAATGTTAACCCTTGATATGGAGTCAAACGACCGATATTGACCTTCGTTGTCAAGAACCACCAGTTTTTCGCTGTAGAATCCTCCGCCCCTGCAAATGTATTAGTTTCATACTCGCCTTTGTAAACTAAATCGTCAGCTTTAGTTTACTCGCCTTCCGCCCTGCGACTGTGTTGGAACCTCACTCACCTCTGTAACTGTATAGAGTCGCCCTTCCTTAAACATTTGATGCATGGGTTCGGCCCCTTGGTTCTCCTCTACTGACTTCGGTGGGCGTTGTTCTCACATTGAAATTGAAGAATCCATTGCTCCTCAATGCCTAGTATGTTAGTCGTTGGGGAGGCCTTCCTTTATCTGCCAGCATTATTGCAGCTTATTTGGATAACTATGCAATACCTCTGCAAATCGCGTCATGCACGGCGGAGAGGGGGGGGGGGGTTCTTCTCTGGCGCGGTCAGTTGAATTCACCAAGTTAATTCTTACCTTGCTGACGGTTGCCTTGACAATAGCCATTTGATTTCTGATTTTTGGGCATGCACCCACCACCTTTAGTTCTCTGGTGTTGATTTTAATGCTTATGTTTTCCTTTTTATTACTTGGTAGTCGCAACCTGGTAGCCACCATTCCCACTCTTTGGTCAACAACTTTTACAAACACCATATTATTAATTAACCACAACCTTCCACTTTTTCCAGTTTACGCTTATTAAGGGAATGGCTAGTTATAGAAACACCCAAATTAAAAAGTATCCTTTTAATAGAAACTTTCATTTAAAAGAGATTTGTAATCGCACTTTCCTTTAGCAGGGATCTTTTATTGTTTTTACGTGTCATTCGAAGAATGGCTTCAATGAGGAAATTTTGTATCTAAACAATATTATAGATTTCCAGTTGAATTTGATCCTTGCTTCCTCAGCTCCTTGAACCTAATGACCATTTAGTTCTCCCTTCAATCATTTTTTTTTAAATTTTTGTAAGGATCCCTGACAGTCAGATTCTGGTTATATAATTTCCCTAGATCAACAAATTGTTTCGAAATTATTTGCGTATCCAATAATCTAACAATCTATCTAAATTTTGGATAAAATAATTTGTTTTAATATAAAATCTTAGCGGGTGTTGTTTAATATATTTGGTATGGTTTTAATAATTGTTTAATGAGTATTGTCTTAGTTGGCATGGTACTAAATTTAGTTGAATATGGTTAATGTAAAATGGGCATGGTTTTAATATAACTTGGATGCTCATATATTTTTTTCGATTGAAAATGCTGCAACTTTTCGTACATGTTACAATTTTATAGTTGACAAGATACAGTCAGTAGGTTGCCTAGTTTCCTTTAACCTTAATTTAGTTCTTTTTGTCATTTCATTTAAATAATAATTTTCTTCATGTAAATTATGTCCTTCTCTTATGTTTTGTGGTGAACCTAAGGTACATGAACCATCATAGGGTAGACTTTTATTGCACAAGAGTGGTTGATGAGACTGATTTCTTTAGAAACTTAGTTAGACATTCTCATAGGTTTAGGAGATGGTTAAGTTTTAATGAAAGTTTTAAACAATGAAGTGCCTTTTATTTAAGGATAATAAATTATTATTAATATAGTATGGGAGGAGGTTGGATAAAGGTGGTTTTGATGTACACAATCTACTTATTGGGACATAGTTAGGTGTTTTCGTTGACATGACTTTTAGATATCAACCTGAAAACAAAATACTCTTACCAACCAAAAAAAAATTAGGGCCAGTTGATTTAGATGGTACAATGATGACACTTGTGAGATTAAAATTGAGCTTTGAGTTGGTTCTAAGACTAAGTTTAGATCATACCTTGATATCCTTTGCACTTTAGACATGCATTGCAGGGCTCGGATTGGGGGTTGAAATAAGATGTGTTAAATAACTTACTTGCTTTATCATTTGCCTTTGTCTTGTAATTTGATTAAGGGGTCACCTCCCATGCAAAACTGTAATAGTAGTAATGAGTTAATAATGACGCACGATCGTAAACTTCCATAATTTCTATATCCTTGTTGTTTGCAATCTTGATGGCTATGTTATTGTCTTTAGCTTAGAAGGTTTGTTCTGCTTATGTCGGGCGGGTTGTAGACACCTCCATGTTCCTTAGAACAGTTGCCAGCCCTGAGACCTTAAATGGTTAAAATCAATGGGAACCTGGGCTTGAGCGTTGATTATGTGTCTTGGAGGTCCTAACCATTGCAGGGTAGGACGGGTGGGTAGTCAGTCTTTTTATCTGTCGGTTGATTGTTGTTCATTACTGATAGATTGATGATGTGCGTCTTAGACCCTTATGTTGATATCGCAGTTGCATGCGTCTTGTTTCATCGTCATGTGGTGGCACATATTATAATGTCTTGTTACCCTTGTACACACGCACACAAAAAAAAAATTGCACTTGTTAAGAGGGTTGTTGTCATAACGAGGATGATCGTTACATATAGTATCAAAGTGGGTTTGACCTGGGACTTGGGATCATTGCGTCTTTCGTTGACATGATTTGATTATACTATTGTTGATCGAGTTGATTGTGTGCGTGCAGGTAATCATGGTTAGGGGATTCCGCGGAGGCAGACGACGGGGTGCTAGGGGAGGAGGCGTGACACATCCAGTAGCATCCACACCTGAGGGGTCTAACCCCCAGGGAGACGAGTCGGTTCTCGGACAGGAGCAAATAGTAATTGGTGATGTTTTCGAGATGATGAGATCTTTTCAGTGCATGTCTAAGGAACTGATCAGCCGTTTGGACAGAGATGAGGCTAGGGCGTCGGCACCCGCTGAGGTTCCACCGCGCCCACTAGCCGTTACTGATAGCATTCACCGTGAACTCAAGAAAGTCAAATTTCTCGAGTTCTTTGGTGCCCCAGATAGCGCAGCCGCTGAGGCATGGTTGGGAAACATGGCGATGTGCTTCGCACTTCGTGATTATACCTCCAACATGAAGTTCCGCATGGCAGTCTTTCAACTGAAGGGGAGCGCTCTTCTATGGTGGAAGACACTCCTGCCACAGTTGAACATGGCAGTCGAAGACATGTCATGGGAACTGTTCAAGGAACG
Organism: Picea engelmannii; assembly: GCA_009831015.1. Taxonomy (NCBI): domain Eukaryota; kingdom Viridiplantae; phylum Streptophyta; class Pinopsida; order Pinales; family Pinaceae; genus Picea; species Picea engelmannii. The sequence continues at coordinate 260,589 of ML802106.1, read as the reverse complement.
GTTTCGAAAGAGGTACCTTTCTAAGGAATTCATTGAGTGTCAGCTCAATGAGTTCAACGCCTTACGACAAGGAGGTCGTACGGTGCATGAGGACGAGGCACGTTTTATGGAGCTGCTCCAGTATGCTCTGCACCTTAACACATAGAAACGTAAGGTCAAGCGGTTCATGTTCGGCCTTAACAGAAGCCTGTGTGCAAAGGTTAGGATTTTGATGCCTCAAACCTTGCACGATGTTGTCTAGAAGGCCCTCATAGTAGAGGAGGAGCTTAACAGTGGGGGTCAAACCAAGACTCTAGCGATACCAGCAGGGCAGGGTTCATCTGGAACATAGTAGTACCAGACACCAGTGAGACATACGTCGGGATTTCGTGGCTTCTAGAGGGGATCCACTTTCACTACACCCCAGCGACCGTTGCCTCAGCAGTGGACACCTTATCAAGGACCACAACATCAGCAACAGTGTCACCCATAGAAACAACAGTTTAGGCCTGTTCAGCAAAACAGACCAGGGTTCCAGGATAGAGGGTCGTCATCTTCTACTTCGGGGACTAGGACTATTGGGCCAAAGAAGGGGTGTTGTACATGTGGGGAGCCACACTACCAGCGCAACTGTCCTGTGGAGAGGACCAGAGCATCCAGATCAGTCGGACCCACTACAGTGGGAGATATGGGCAAGGCCCATCGGATTCATACAGTGGTGAATAACCGCCAGGCAGAGCATTAGTCGACTATTCTTGAGACGACAGGTACCATCACTGACCAGACCCTTAGTATTTTGATAGATCCCGGTGCTACCAAGAGTTTGATTTTTGGTGCAGTGCTAAAAAGGATTAATGTAAAGGCAGTCGAACATGATGAGTTTATATTTGTAGAGATGGATTCGGGAGCCAAACAGAAGGTTGGAGTTACGGGTTGTGCCCTTAACCTGGGAGAGTTTGTCACGAGGGCCAATTTGTACGTCATGATCTTAGGATCTTATGACCTCGTGATTGGTATGGATTGGTTGGAATCGCATGAGGTGATACTCAACTGTAAGACAAAATGGTTGAGCTTGTTTGATGACGAGGGACAGAGGCGTGTGATTGTAGGACGGAACCAGGGATTTTCCCTAAGGTTCATCTCTTCCTTACAATTACGGAAGAGTATATGCAAGGGGTGCAATCTTTATGCGATCCTTGCGCTAAACGATAAGGGAGCAGCGGAAGGTCTAGAACACCTTCTGGTGGTGAGAGAGTTTACGGACGTGTTTCCGGAGGAGTTACCTGGGATGCCACCGGAGAGGGAATTGGAGTTTACCATAGACCTAAAACCGGGGACTAAACCGATAACAAGAACGCCTTAACGAATGTCGTCCCTGGAGTTACAAGAGTTGAAAATGCAACTGAAGGAGTTGTTGGACCTGGGAATGATACATCCTAGTGGGTCACCGTGGGGTGCACTGGTTATTTTCATACGAAAGAAGGACGGATCATGGAGGCTTTGCATTAACTACCATCAACTGAACAAGGCCACGATCAAGAATCAATATCCCTTGTCGAGAATTGATGATTTGTTCGATAAAATGAAGGGTGCGACGGTGTTCTCCAAGATCGATTTGTGATCATGGTATCACCAGTTACGGATCAAGGACGATGACGTCCCTAAGACCGCCTTTAAGATGAGGTTTGGACACTATGAGTTTACTGTTTTACCATTTGGACTGACAAATTCCCCAGGGGTATTTATGAGTTTGATGAACGGGGTGTTCCACGAGTACTTTGACAAGTTCGTCCAAGTATTCATTGATGATATTTTGATCTACTCTCAGACGACGGAGGAGCATGATGAGAACTTGTGCTTGGTACTACAATGTATGTGAGAGCACAAATTGTATGGGAAGTTGTCCAAATGATCTTTTTATCAATCGAGGATTCACTACTTAGGGCATGTCATCTTCGGCAAAGGTATCGCCATGGATCCAGATAAGGTTGAGGCTATTATGGAATGGCCTGCGCCGATGAATGTCATGGAAGTGCGTAGTTTTATGGGTTTAGTAGGATACTATCGATGGTTTGTTGAGGGATTTTCGAAGATAGAAAATCTGACCACGTAATTGCAGAAGAAAAACAAGAAGTTTGTTTGGACCGAGAAATGCGCAGAGGCATTTCAGAGGCTTAAAGAGTTGTTGACGACAGCGCCGATACTAAAGGTCCCTGACATGGACGCGGACTTCTTGGTATGCATAGACGCATCCAAGGAAGTTTTAGGCAGAGTCTTGATGCAAGACGGACGAGTGATTGCTTACATTTCCAGGAAACTGAGAAGGCATGAGGAGAACTACGTGATGCACGATTTGGAGTTATTAGCCATCATATATGTCTTGAAGGTTTGGATGACAATTTGAACTAAAGACTGATCATTGTGGACTACAACACATTTTTACGCAAAGCGACCTGAACGCGCGACAATGACATTGGTTGGAATTACTTAGCGAGTACGACTTTGATATTACTGACATAAAGGGAACAGTGAACTGAGTGGCAGATGATTTGAGACGGAGGCAACGCATATTTTCGGTGTTGCCTCTTCTGACGAATCTACGTGAAAAGATTCTAACTTTATAGCGTGACGACGACTGGTACAAAGAGTTCGAGGGTTTTATTGGAAAAAACACAATGATGGTACCACGATATGAGGGATTTTCACTTGATAGAGATGGGTTATTGAGGTTTAAAAGTCGGATTTACGTACCGCCAAACGACGAATTGAGGATGTTGATCCCAAGCGAGTCTCATAGAGCTGTTTACATGGCTCACCCGGGAGTCACGAAGATGAGGGAAGACCTCAAGCCCTTATTCTTTTGGAAGGGAATGAAGGCAAACATAGTTAGCTATGTGGACAGATGCCTCGAATGTCAGCAGGTAAAGGCTGAACATAGACACCCAGTGGGATTACTACAACCACACACTATTCCGAAATCAAAATGGGAGGTTATTTCGATGGATTTCATTGTTGGATTACCACTGACAGCGCAGAGACATGACTCGATTTTCATAGTAGTAGACACTCTGACGAAGAGTGCTCACTTTATTCCTGTGCATACGACATATCAGGCACCTGACATGGCTAGAGTTTTCATCAGTGAGATTGTGAGGCTGCATGGCGTGCCTAAGAGAATTATATCCGATCGATGATCGGTGTTTACTGGACGATTTTGGACAAGTTTCCAAGAGGCCTTGGGAACCCAACTTAACTTTAGTACTGTGTATCACCCAGAGACTGAAGGATAGACCGAACGAACGAACCAAACCTTGGAAGACATGTTGCGCATGTACGTGATGGACCAACAAAAGAGTTGGGAAGAATTCTTTCCACTATTAGAGTTCGCTTACAACAACAGTTACCAGAGTACCATTAAGATGGCGCCTTTCGAGTTTCTTTACGGGCGATGGTGTCGGACACCCTTGAGTTGGGATCGGCTTGAGGATACGGTCCTGGTGGGACCAGAAGTGATCCAAGAAATGGAAGAGCAAATGCAAACCATAAGACAAAGTATTAAAGAATCGCAGGATCGACAGAAGAGTTATGTCTATGTGCACCAAGTCAACCGTAGTTACGAGGTCGTTGATCGAGTCTTCTTTCGGGTTAAACCACATAAGAGTTCGATCAAGTTTGGAAAGGGAGCTAAACTCTCTCCTAGGTTTGTGGGACCTTTCAAGATTGTGGAGAGAAAGGGGCCCGTGGCCTATCGACTAGCCTTGCCTAATTCTTTGAGGCGTATGCACGATGTTTTTCATGTATATGTTTTGAGACATTATATTAGTGATACTACACATGTGATTGACATGAGTTCCTTATAGGTATCAGACGAGGGAGCACTCACGATTGAGCTGGTCTGCATCTTAGATCATCGCATTCAACAGTTATGACGTCGAACAGTATATCAGGTCAAGGTCTAGTGGGACAATTATAGTCTGCACTCGATGACTTGGGAGGACGCATATGATATGCACCAACAATTTTCATTTTTGTTTGATAGATAGACATATGATACTGTGATACACTTATTTCAACATTTATACTGTGAAACTTTGGGACGAAGTTTATACCAAGAGGGGGTGTATGTAACATCCCTCTCTAGCGCACTGAGAAAACTTATTCTTTGAGGACACTTGCTCGCAAGTGATCTGGAGTATTATGATATTAAAACATTTGTCCTTGATTATGATGTGTTATGGTAGATGACATGATGTTTTACTGCTTTGACATAGACAGGTGTTATTGACTCGGTTTTACTGAGTGTGCAGGGTTTTGGGCCTCGAGAATGCAGAGTCATCGACGGAACCCCTTGGACTTCGGATCGAGTCAGGGAGTGTGCTTGGGGTTTGATTGTTTACTGTGATTTTAGTACATTGGATTAGATGATATGATGTGGACATATTCTGACATGATTGTTGATGATGCAAGATGACGATAGCTTTCCGACCAGACTCACATATGGAGTAAAGGGGCCACACACACGATTTCTAGAGAGGTTGAGGGAGAGGTGTAGACAACAGCCCTGCCACATCCTACTAGCACTCCCGCCATGGCTCGAATTGTAGGTTAACGATTACCTAGTTCAAGAGGACCCACGATGTCGCGAGGGAAGACTGCAACAGTCGCTCGCGATGATTCTAACGGGTGCGCAATAAGGTGGGTGGCTTATTCCTTAGAAGCCCTTAGTCTCCCACAAGTTCACCTGGAAGAGTATTGACTACATGGGTTATTGATGTCTACCAATCAGTTAAGAGGCGATTGGCACCCTTGGAGAACATGGTGCATCCTGAAGGCCATGTCATGCAAAAGAAACTCAAGAGGCGAGTGGCACCCTTGGAGCACGTGGTGCATCCTGAAGGGCACGTCGCTCAAAAGAAACACAAGAGGCGAGTGACACCCTTGGAGCACGTGGTGCATCGTGAAGGGCAAGTCACGCAAAAGAAACACTAGAGGTGACTGACACCCTTGGAGCATGTAGTGCATCCTGAAGGGCACGTCGCGATGATGGGCATAAAGGAACAAACCTAGACGACCCTAAGAAAATTAACACGTTAATAATTAAAAAAAATAAAAACAACTTCCCTAAATAATTGTCGCCTAGTTCAGAATCTAAGTTCTAAGTCTAAAAACTTCTCTAGGGGTAAAATTTTGTCTACCCTTAAGAAAAATACCTTATAAAAATAAAACAAAAAATTTTAAATTAAAAACCACTTAAGTAATAGTTGTGGACTTCATAAATTTTTGGGTAAAATGAAGAGAGTAAGAACTTAAATAAAATCTATGGATATCAAAGGTAAGGAAGAAATAAATTATTTAACTTATGAAAGTGTAAAAATATATTAAATTAATAATAAAAGGAAAAGAGTAAATAGCGCAACTGCCATTTTGGCTCTAATAAAAAGGGGAAAGAAGGGAATAATAAAAAATATAGGAAACTAAGGAATGGAGGAAACATAATAAGGGAAAGAGGGGAACTTATGGTAAAAAGCGAGGTCAACATAGTAAAGAATCTGCAATTAAGAACCTTCTAAATTGAACTAAATTAGCAACTTCATTTTAGGGAAAGTATTTAAACCTGTACAGGAATCTAGGAACACCTAGGAGTAAATTTAGGAGTAACTCTAGGTGGGTGAGGGAATTGAAACAATTATTAATTTAAAGAAAATATTTATTGGAGGAAAGTGGGGGATGGATGACACTTGTACGAAGGGGAGTTTTTAGAATATTTTTATTTAAAACTTAAATTAAATAAGATTTAGGGAAAGATGGAAGTGCTAAAACTCTATAAAAGAAGGGGAAGAGAAGGAAGAAGGGGATCGGTTGTTAGCGTAATGTTACACTGCTGGACTAGTGTCTTGACTGATTACTTGTGGGGAGATGGGATTTCCCATCTCGGATAGGAGTGGTAGCTCGGCCTTTCAAGGCGAGCTGGGAGCTAGACGTACCATCTGGATAGTGTGTGGCCCCTTTGCGGCTCGGGGGGCTATGGGGGAAGCAGAGTACCCCTAGCTATTGGCTGGGAGGAAGTGGTGCGGTCTTGACGGTCGGCGAGTGGGAGTGGCATGGTGTGCACAAATGTCATTCGAGGCTGGTGATAAGGCAACGGTATGCTTGTTATTTTGTAGAATAGAATGCATCAAGAACTTATGCTTGATCTGTAGGTTATTGTATATGGATGAATTATGCCTTGAGATTTTTTCGTTCGATTGATTGCCTAAATTTATTGTGGTCAACGTTCTGGTTTGGGTTTTACTATTCCTTGGTTGGGTTCTTTATGCTTCTGTGGTTACTTTTGTGCTGTATTTTCCCGAATGTGGTATCTTCGCATTTAAATTATCGATGCATAGTTTTATAGTCATTAACAATCACTGTTATAGTTATAAATTATAAGTTGTATATGCACGGATGTGGTGTACTTAGTAGTTCAATCATTATTGTTTGTTGGCAAGTGATAATGTGTAATAGCATGGGTTTTACCTTATGGAATTATTTTATATAGCGAACCATGGTAGTGACTGCATTAAGATAAGTGAACCCATACTTCAGTAAATAGATATTGCCTTGGCGTTGTTATATGTTGGGTCTGTCGGTGATTTGTATTTTAATGAAAAATCATATTTTATATTCACTGGCGTTCTGAATTTAATCCATCTATTTTAATTCAAGGCGAATTTATATTTTTATTGCCAAGGTGATTTATCCTCTGGTATGTTGGCGAATATACCTATTTAGGCATTCGACAGTGATTTACTAGACTGTATCTGGCGCACTCCTCACGTATTTTGCTACCCAAGAAAACCCTTTCCTGGCATCATGTTTTTTAATTGATTACGGTAAATTCGTTTTTGGAATTCTGCTTGGGTAAGTGGTTTTGAATTTGATTGGCATCGAAGCTCATCTCCTGTAGTGAATTTCTTACGACTTGCTTTAAGATGAACCGAAACCTACAGGAAATTTGAATGTTAACCCTTGATATGGAGTCAAGCGGCCGACATGACCTTCGCTGTCAAGAACCACCAGTTTTACACTGTAGAATCCTCCGCTCCTGCAACTGTATTAGTTTCATACTCGCCTCTGTAAACTAAACCGTTATCTTTAGTTTACTCGCCTTCCACCCT
>ML802106.1:230318-253403 GCA_009831015.1 Picea engelmannii | reverse complement strand
CAAGCGGCCGACATGACCTTCGCTGTCAAGAACCACCAGTTTTACACTGTAGAATCCTCCGCTCCTGCAACTGTATTAGTTTCATACTCGCCTCTGTAAACTAAACCGTTATCTTTAGTTTACTCGCCTTCCACCCTACGAATGTGTTGGAACCTCACTCACCTCTGTAACTGCATAGATTCTCCCTTCCTTAAATGTGCGATGCATGGGTTCAGCCCCTTGGTTCTCCCCTGGTGACTTCGGTGGGCGTTGTTCTCACGTTGAAATTGAAGAATCCATTGCTCCTCGATGCCTAGTATGCTAGTCGTTCGGGAGGCCTTCCTTTATCTGCCAGCATTATTGTGGCTTATTTGGCTAACTATGCAATACCTCTACAAATCGCTNTCATGCACGACGGAGAGGGGGGGGGGGTTCTTCTCTACGCGGTCAGTTGAATTCGCCAAGTTAATGCTTACCTTGATGATGGTTTCCTTGACAGTAGCCATTTGATTTCTGATTTTTGGGCATGCACCCACCGCCTTTAGTTATCTGGTGCCGATTTTAATGCTTATGTTTTCCTTTTTATTACTTGGCATTCACAATCTGGTAACCGCCATTCCCACTCTTTGGTTAACAACTTTTACAACCACCATATTATTAATTAACCGCAACCTTCCACTTTTTCCAGTTTACGCCTATTAAGGGAATGGCCAGTTATAGAAACACCCAAATTAAAAGGAATTCTTTTAATAGAAAATTTCATTTAAAAGAGATTTGTAATCACACTTTCCTTTAGCAGGGATCTTTTATTGTTTTTACGTGTCATTGGAAGAATGGCTTCAATGGGGAAATTTTGTATCTAAACAATATTATAGATTTTCAGTTGAATTTGATCCTTGCTTCCTCAGCTCCTTGAAACTAATGGCCATTTAGTTCTCCCTTCAATCATTTTTTTTAAATTTTTGTAAGGATCCCTGACAGTCAGATTTTGGTTATATAATTTCCCTAGATCAACAAATTGTTTCGAAATTATTTGCGTATCCAATAATCTAACAATCTATCTAAATTTTGGATAAAAGAATTTGTTTTAATATAAAATCTTAGCGGGTGTTGTTTAATATATTTGGTATGGTTTTAATAACTGTTTAATGAGTATTGTCTTAGCGGGCATGGTACTAAATTTAGTTGAATATGGTTAATGTAAAACGAGCGTGGTTTTAATATAACTTGGATGCTCGTTTATTTTTTTTGATTGAAAATGCTGCAACTTTTCGTACATGATACAATTTTATAGTTGACAAGATACAGTGAGTAGGTTGCCTAGTTTCCTTTAACCTTAATTTAGTTCTTTTTGTCATTTCATTTAAATAATAATTTCCTTCATTTAAATTATGTCCTTCTCTTATGTTTTGTGGTGAACCTAAGGTACATGAACCATCATAGGGTAGACTTTTATTGCACAAGAGTGGTTGATGAGATTGATTGCTTTAGAAACTTGGTTAGACATTCTCATAGGTTTAGGAGATGGTTAAGTTTTTATGAAATTTTTAAACAACGAAGTGCCTTTTTTTTAAGGATAATAAATTATTATTAATATAGTATGGGAGGAGGTTGGATAAAGGTGGTTTTGATGTACACAATCTACTTCTTGGGACATAGTTAGGTGTTTTCGTTGACATGACTTTTAGATATCAACCTGAAAACAAAATACTCTTAGCATCCAATAACATTTTAAGGCCAGTTGATTTAGATGTTACAGTGATGACACTTGTGAGATTAAAATTGAGCTTTGAGTTGGTTCTAATACTAATTTTAGATCATACCTTGATATCCTTTGCACTTTAGACATGCATTGCAGGGCTCAGATTGGGGGTTGAAATAAGTTGTGTTAAATAACTTACTTTCTTTATCATTTGTCTTTGTCTTGTAATTTGATTAAGGGGACACCTCCCATGCAATACTGTAATAGTAGTAATGAGTTAATAATAACGCACGATCGTAAACTGTCATAATGTTGATATCCTTGTTGTTTGCAATGTTGATGGCTATGTTATTGTCTTTAGATTAGAAGGTTTGTTCTACTTGTGTCAGGCAGGTTGTAGACACCTCCATGTTTCTCAGAATAGTCGCCAGCCCTGAGACCTTAAATGGTTAAAATCAATGGGAACCTAGGCTTAAGCGTTGCTTATGTGTCTTGGAGGTCCTAACCATTACAGGGTAGGACGGGTGGGTAGTCAGTCTTTTTATTTGTCGGTTGATTGTTGTTCATTACTGGCAGATTGATGATGTGCGTCTTAGACCCTTATGTTGATATCGCAGTTGCATGCATATTGTTTCGTCATCATGTGGTGGCGTAGAGTATAATGTCTTATTACCCTTGTACACATGCACACACGCACACACAAAAAAAAAATTGTACTTGTTAAGAGGGTTGTTGTCATAACGAGGAGGATTGTTACACATTTTAGTTATTTCATAAATTTTAAGAAAAAAATGAGTAAGTAAAGAATGTGATATCTAAAAAATTTAACCTTCACAATAAAAATTTCAATAATTGTATTATATCAGTTGTGATGAACTATCCAGTAGAATATCCACAGAAGTTTATGAATCAATAATCGTGAGGTCATTCACATCGCTAACATAGGGGCATAATTGAATAAAGGGATAATTAGAATAAAATGTGAAGGCACCATATCCTATTCCCCTCCCATGATATTATTACTATTTAAGTATGATAGTTGTGCACAAGTGTATAAATATCAAAGGTCAAAAGATGAGAAATTATGGAATTAAATCTTAGCCTCCATCTCAAATCATTAATATGACAATGTCTGGGATTATAAGGAGTATTATGTTCTAGCCCTTTCTTATGCATGGTTTAATTAATATGTTTTCGAATTTCTAGAGCATATGTATCCCATCCCTCTTGGCATTTGTTCATTGGATTCTTAGGTTAAGATTCCATGGCATACAGGAAGGGGTGCATGCTTTTATGTTTTGGATAGGTTCTTAGGGTAGGTGGTATCGTCTTTTGGTCTGAGCACTTCTTTTTATGAAATTTTCCATGAGGTTTTCATGGATGGATGCAAAAATAGAAGGTGCATGAGATATGTGACTTAGTTGAGGTAAAGAAATAGATGCAAATATGTGAATGGGAATTTCAAAGACCCAAAGGAGGTGGTTAAATCGAATCTCCAATAGATTCATTAGCATGAAATGAGGCAAGAAAATTTGTTGGTGGAGGCTCAAGAGAGGGATAGGTTTTTGGTTCGTATTGCAATCCAACTTAGGACACTACAAACAATAGAGAAAAATTTTAAAGTTTTGATGCAAGCCATGAATAATAAGTATCTAGAGTTGGATACGAAGCTAAGAACATTAATCTCTTTAGTTGATAGTATTATTAATTATTTAAACCTCTCTCCAAAAGTAACTTAATCCTCTTCTCCTTAGGTCGCTAGTTTAAATATTGAATTGTATGTGCATGGCTTCTCAAGAAGCAAGGAGGAGAAGAATTTGGAGACATATGTAGAAGTATCTCACTTTCATAACCATTCATGCATGGAAAACTATGAAGATGAATCTTTTGAAGAGTTCCAAGTGAAAGATGATTTTCTTCATAGCCCAACATATTGATTTTTCTCAAATGTATTATGGTGTATTATAGAATCTTATTAATTTAGGTAAATATGACGAGAATACCTACCATGTCAATCAATTCCAAACTTAATTAAGTAGTTATTAAGTTTTTTTTTTGGAGCTTGGACTTTATAGTTTTGAATTCAAGTTGTGAATTTTCTTTTCATGTTTGTATTACAATGTTAATTGATAAGTTTTAACCTTCAAATAATTTTTAAGAAATATTTTTTTTTCCATTTCATTATATAATTAAAACATATAAAAAGTCAATCATCTTACTTCTCAAATTTCAATAACAACCATGTGCCAAAAACTTATGACTTTTTTTGGTGCCATAACACGCATTTGCAAAAAAAAGATTAAATTAAGAGAAATTGCAATTGTATAAACACCAAAAAAAATTCAAATTCAAATCAAACTTTTATAATGATGTAAATATTTGATCCGTGAGTTACAAATCGAATGAATTTTTATAATGATATAAAGCTTTGATCCCTAAGTTAGGGGCCACACATGCCTGAAGGAAGATAGGAAAACTTTCAAGTGGCCTCTCTTTGTTTTTCACAAGGAATGCCAACACATTGTGTGTCTCGAGGTGGCATTATTGCACGAACCAGGTGGCATTATTGTACAGATAGTGTAGGTTGGAACTACAAGAGAGAGGTGTAGAAATTAAGAATTTTGAGAAAGGCATGCTTGTGAGCCAAAAGAAAGCATGTATCATAACTTCATTACCAACTTCCAAAAAAAATAATGCACTGTAACTTCATTACCAACTGCCAAAAGATGTGTGTTTCTCTTCACTCTTAAATATTAGAGCATTTTATACTCGTGCATACACCTTTTTATTTATTTTGTAATCACTTCATTATTATTTCTTTGAATTTCTACTTAAAATTGGACTAAGTTCATAATTTTTGTTGGTTTTGGTTAACTTTTAACTTAGTTCCTTGACATATTTTTTAAATTTTATTTTGCATAGCTTTTTTTGCCTATCTAGTCATATTTATGTGGTTAATGTGTTGAATAATATTTGAGTTTCATTCTTAGGTTTTTCCACAAAGTTTTCTAAAAAAAAAATTAGTCTAATGTAATGGTTTTTTAAAATTCATGCAAATTTATCACTTATTTAAAGTATAATATATACTATCACTAGTTTAAAGTATAATATATGCAATAAGTCATATCGTTGATATATGTAATCTTAAAAAAACTTGTAGATGAATTAAAAAGAAGTCTAACTTGAAAACATAAAAAAATATAACATCTTCTTAATTCAAGAAATACAATCAACACAGCAAAATACTTTATCTCAAATTGCAGTTGACTATCAAACAAAGGAGTATTTGTTCAAAAAATTGCAATAACAATAACAAACATAAATTAAACAGTAATAACTTAATTAATAATAACAATGATAATAGATTGAGTAATAAGTGTGATATTAAATTAACCAACGATAACTCCAATAAATTAACCATTATTATGGTATTTGATTCCTTATCCTACTTAACAAATACATAACATCATCCACAAAATTATACACAAAGGACACATTCTTTAAGTGGAGGGAAATTGAGTACTGAAAGGAAATTCATTCCTAAAGTCTCCCAAGTTAATAACACAAAATGATTATTTGAGGTGCCAACCACTAGAAGTTGAGTGCACAAATCCTAAAATTATGAATAAAACATAGTTGAAAAGATCAACTTCGATGACATTCCTCTCATATTGGTTTATTTTGTACGGTGAAAATGAACATATTACATTGACTTGATTGATAATTACGAGAATTCAAACAAAAGGGGCGTGTTCACACCCAATTCTATATATAACCCCGTAAAACATAAAAATAACTTTTGTAATATATACAACCAATAGCTTACGAAGCTATTGGTTGTTGTATATATTACGAAAGCTATTTTTATGTTTTACGGGGTTATATATAGAATTGGGTGTGAACACGCCCCTTTTGTTTGAATTCTCGTAATTATATAGAATTGGGTGTGAAAGCAATTGTTTGTTGTATATATACCTCTTCCCCCTCATCTAATAAAAAAACTCTCTGGTGGAACTTTCGAATATGTGTGTTCCTTMTRCAACTGCCMATTTTTAGAAATGTGTATCTTTGGATACCCCTTCATCCCCTTTACCATTGATAAACAAAGTAATTCACATATGTTATTCTATTTTTCTAGGTCAACATAAGTCTATGTAGGTTGAGGGAAGGGTTGCTACCTAATACCAAACATAATTGACTAAAGGTATAAAAATAGGGAGTTTAAGACTAAGCATCATAGAAAAATATCTAAAATAGTGTAGGAGGTTCATGAGGTTTGTTTGGTTATTAAATTGGCATCATTTTTTACCGATAAATAATTTGTTTACTATCTTTCTTTCACCATTTTTGTCTCAAGATAGCCTTCCATCATCACTTTCCATGTCTTATATAGGGTAAAATCTAAAGAGGAGAAATTAAAGTAGAATGGATTCTTTTTTTAATATTTTCCATTTTTTTATAGTTTAAAGGTGACAAAAGATTAATTTAAATTTATCTAACTAGCTTTACTTCAAGATGCTAGAAAGATTGTAGCAGTCGTTCAAACCTCTAGTAACACAGTAGCCAAGTTAAACTGAACAACTTGGGGATGTTCCATATTTTGACAGGATGGTCTAGTGCCCACAAGATTTCAAGAAACTACGTACACTTAAGACAATTCAAGGAAATCAAGCCACAAGTGAGCATAGTCAAATTCAACTCCAAGTGTCAAACAAAAGCAAGGTTATAAAGAAACAAAATAAAATAAGGCTCCATATCATGTGTAGATTCATCAACAATGAGCATAGTCAAATTCAACTCCAAGTGTTAAACAAAAGAATGTTTATAAAGAAAGACAATAGAATAAGGATCCATATCATGTGTAGATTCATCAACAAACTTCAAGATTTCACTCAAAACCATCGTCGACCTCTAGATTGCATGCAAATTCACTATCAAGTTCTAGATTTTATGTAGAATTGTTAAGATAAAGATTTAGGTATTCAAGGAGTATATGGAATCACATGGAATGATTCAAGTTAACTTAGTTAATTCTGGTGATGTGTCATTATAAGCATAAAACTCTTCATATGAAAAGGTTATGATGAGGCGGGGAATGGCTATAATATCCTCATTCAAGCATTTAGGAATCTCACTAGGCTAGGTGAGATAGGTCGGATTGTTACCGTGTGCTTATAGATTATTCAAAAATATCAATCATCTCTCAAGAAATAAGTTCTTGAGCCTAATGTTTTTATCAAATTTGTAGAGGTTTAACTGAAAAAAAAATTAGAAAAAAAAAGATCTTGTAAATAAAGTTTATAAGGATTTGAATGAATAAATACAATAACTCATACATATGAAAACTAGTACACAACAAGTCTTAAATTGAGAAGAAATCAATAACTGATTTTATTCATATTTTTTTTGAGTTACAACCAAGTTCCCCTTTACAAACCCTTGTGAGGGTTTGGACTAGAATCAGACTTAGAAGCCTAGGATGTAATTTTGAATCATACAAAGACAACTAGTGTGTGAAAGAAAAAAACCCAGACTGAAATAAATTGGATCAATCCAAGATACAAACACATCATAGTATTGACTCTTGAAAATATTATTAATCAACACTAAAAATGAATCCGGAAATTCTAATCAAACTAAACAGACTGTCAAAATAAATGAATGACCTTTTGAAGCATGTCAAAATTCTATGCTTCCTATTCCTTTCCTTTCCTTTCCTTTTTTACACATTTAGAGTAATCATACTATCAACAAGAGGAATTATCTCTCATGAAACTCAGAAATGAAATAATGAATATCATAAATTTCACTTCAAATAAGAGAAAACCTTATTAGAAGTATCTCACTCTATTTCCTCATGTCCTTTATTGTCCTTTCTCTCTTCCTTTTATTCTTCAAAAAGTAGTTCAAATGGTTCAAGTAACTTCTATTACTAAATTTAAATAACTTAGTTAATATATGACAACTTTATTTATGATAAGAGTGAATAATAATAATAATGATATTTAGCCCGCACGGGTGTAGAGAGATTGGCAAGTGCCGTGTAAATGGAAGGAAATTTGTAAAATGAAGTCTCATGTTCGATTCTCACCCGGATTTACTCGTGTGTCATTCTTGCGGGATGGGTGGTTGCACCTAGGGTTATAGTGGTAGCCGACGGGGATCGACCCCGTGTCACGCGAGTACGAGAACTGCGAGTTGCCGATTCCCCCAGTAAATAATAATAATAATAATAATAATAATAATATTTAATATTTAATAGGTGGGGCCCCTATATGTCATTATTTGTTTAATTTTCAACATTCTCTTGTTCCTCCACATTTTACTCAAGATAGCATGCATACATCATCATAAAAAATATATATATCAAAAGCATCCAAAATAATATTGCCACATCATTATAAACACTTGTATCTCCCAAAATACTTTAAAGGCGTATTATAATTAAAAAAAAAAATAATCATCATGTTAGCTGTCCAAAAAAATGTCTTGGATGCAAACTAAAATGTCATCGTGAAAGCTAAAAAAAAAAGTCAAAAATGGATTTTTTTGTTTGAAGTAGAATCTCTATTTCTACTTCCTTCTGACATTGTTGCTCTGTGTTTAATTAAATATGCATCAACAAATTTCTTCTCTTCAAACTTTGACATGTCTAGGTGTATGCCATCAAAGGTAATCTTTCTTACATCATCCTAAAGTTTGGAAGGTAGGGACTTGATGGTGTAACAGGATGTTTCAGATGAATAGAAAATGACACAAATGGCAGGTTGTTTCCCTTTACTTGGATATGGCTCAATGGATAAATCTTTATAATACTTTGGAAGTTGAACATAATGTACATGTGAAGAAACAAAATAAATAGTTTGAGGAGGTTGGAAAGGAGGAGGAGGAGGAGGAAGTGGAAGTGACATAGTGGGCCAATGAATTACACCATAGGGAGGATTAACATGCAAATTATTCCAACCATCATATGGGTTTGTTTGGGAATGTTTGTTATGCTTCGATGTGGCTGAAGAGGAGGTTTAATAGGTGGCTATGGTGGTTGGAAGGTAGGGTTGCAAATGAGGTTTAAATACCAGTTTGGACTAGTTGTTTAGACTCTTCAGAATTAGCATCAAAATGGATGGACAACCTCATCCTTTTATTTTTTCTCTTTTCCAAAACTCATGGGAATTCTTCCTATGTTTCCTGTATTACCCCTCTTATTTGAGCAATTTTTTTCTCTGTTGAAGAAACTCATCTGAATATTCACCAGTGATCAAAATAGTATACATAAGTGATAATATGTTAATAATCAAATACTATTTTACTTTAAAAATAATTTAATAATGGCTCTAAACTGACCAATTAATCAAGCATTCCAAGGAGACATGAAAGGGAACTAAGGACCATAGGGAAGAATGTCATAAACATCCCTCTCTCTAATTTTTGTCCACAATATTCAAACTATAAATCCTTACTATATTTTCATTGATCTTATTGAACATGGGAAATGAGTGTAAATGGAATTGTGATGACAAGGAGTAATGAAAAAAGGACTTTCAATTTATGGAAAATGAAATAGATGATAGAAATGCAGGATAATGTTCATAATCCATCTCAATTTTGTTCTAAACTCATAACTTGTACATCTTTTTCATTTTCATAAGACTTGTATCACATAATTCATAAACCATTTTTGTAATTCTAATCTTCCTTATATATTATCCTGCTAATAATAACCATGTCAAATAAAAAAAAAATTGACAGGTGCTCTTAGAAGATTTATTATAATGAAACATAATAACAAGGGGAATTCATGAATTTTTAGATGAAATATGTTCAGGTGTTTTTGGGAATAATTTTTGAAAAATGATATAGTATGTGAGGATTTGGTCTTATTTATTATAAAAGAAAATAACTCTTAAAAATACATATCAAAATTCCATCTCTTTTCAAAAATTTCATATGACAATCTGAGCTTGTACCATCAAACTTTGCCACTATATTTGTTAGCCACCAGATCTTATGGATGTTTTGGGTTTGTTATAACAAAAATAATCCATAATGAACAAATGACCAGAAAATAAACGTCTTTTAGGCCATAACATTACTAAAATGAAATTTTAAAAGTGATTCCATACAATTATGCGCTCAATCAAATTTGAATTGTTTCATATTAAACACTGTCAACAGAGAAAAAATTCCATATTTTTTTTCGACCAAGTATGACAGGTCCAGGCATACCTCTCATTTGAAACCCAAAAATTGAGGAAGCCATAATAAGTAATTCTTTTAAAGGACATAGTTTATCAAACAAGGTTTCATCTTCAACCAAAATTAACACAAAAAGACCATAATAATTTAGAAACCTATATTGGTCATGATATAAACAACTCGTATTTGTATTCAAAGAACCAACCAATCATTTTTAAATTTGTGTGTTCGAACCCGACTTCGGATCAACAGAAACACAAAGTTTATGCAGCACCACTTCAATATTTTTTCACATAAAACTTCAAACCTATAATTTGACCAAGACTAATAGTCAACTCAAGTCATTATTGGTATAGTTTATACTTTAATCAAAATGAACTATCTAGAATATGTGTGTGGGTTTGAAACCCAAAAAAACCAGAATCCCTGATAAATCTCTACTAGTCACAACCAAAATGAATAGCCTTTGAAAACAATTAACAATTTGAAAACTCATAGAGGTCATGGCTTCAAAACCCAAATTAGACAAAACTTCCATTGTGGACACTAGTTTATTTCCAAAAATAATACCAGACTATATATGTATAAAACATTTCAGCTTAGAATTTAAAATAAAATGAAACCCATATCCAATAATGACGAGTGGGTTTGAAACCAATATTTTCCTCAGTGAATTGAAGGTAATTTGAAAGATGATAGACCATACAACAACAAAAAAAATTCAATAACGTGAACCCAGGTTGCAACTCACCATGGTAGCATATGGGTTTGGATCCAAGATCCAAAATTGATAATCGAAGAATGAAATAATGTGTGGAGGGAGAAAAACATTCACTGCATAGTAGCTATCTTGTTTTCTTTCACAACATAAAACCCTTGAACCATTTATTCATTAAGAGAAAAAATAAGGGGATAAGAGAATAATACTCAACAACCACTAAAGAACCAGAGCCATTAACAAATTATTACTGCGAAAAATACATACACATGATGCTCAAAAAATTGATATTTGCATACCTGGGCTTGAGCTCTTTTGTATTAGTGTTTATGGGAGAAAATGATTGTTGCAACTGGCAGAAACAAAACCTCCAAACCAGGCTCTATCTTTGTCTATCCCCAACTCCAACAAAAGGAAATGAACAATTCCCAAGGCATAATGTAGGGTGGTATACGCAGTACTGTAGGATTAATTACGCATGTCCTTGCAAAATTAATTACATGGTCAACCCATCACGTCAGCCCCAAAATAAAACTGACACATGTATGCCACATAAAACCTCAAACAATTCACATGAGCCTTCAACATATTCATCATATGGAATACAACAAATCACGAGATAATACCAAAAATTACAAGTAATGCGCTATATCGACCCTTTACTCATGGCCATCACTACTTGTCACTTCTCAATAAAGGCTAATCAAATCAGTAATCATGTGAATAGGATATGATTTAGCCTATTTTTATTTTAAACCATGTATATTATATGCCATATATCACATATTATATAATAACCCAAACTTTGTACTATTAAAATATATGTGCCACTTGTATGTCAAACTCAATTCAAAACGTTTTCCCATGAACTTGAAACTCATGTCATTTCATAACATAAGTTTTTCCATATAGAACTAATATGACTTGTGAAATAAATCCTTTGACATAATGCACCATAACTTTATAATAAGGTCTTTGTATATGCATGAGAAAACCTCCTATATGTGTGAATTATTTCAAACGATGCTTCCCTTGTTTTAAGTATATGTCAAACATATGGTTCATATTCCTTGAGTTTATAGGCACAAAAGATAAAACCTCCTATATGTGTGAAGTATTTAAAAGTTAAAACCATGCTTCCCTTATTGTAAGTATATGTCAAACATATCATTCATATGCCTTGAGTTTATAAACACAAAAGCAATGACTTGTTTTGCATGTGTAATCATGAATAGTCATTTTGCATGTGTAATCATGAATAGTGCAAGCCATATGGATTTCATGTTTCATAAGTATCGTGTCAACAATATGAAGAGAAATAACCATCAACAAAGTGGATCAATCATGCCAACAATCTTGTCATAATTTTTTAACCTTCATCATAATACCATTGATGTAGATATGTACATGTGTTGAGGGAAATGCTTAAAGATAAACATTTGCGTGTTTTGCTTATTGGGGTCCCCACCTATTAATATCATATCATAGTATACGTAAATAGGACTTGCAATCGTTTCCGGGATTTTATAATAGGTGACAAGATTTTGAGTCAGCATTTAACGACTCGAGAGGGTAGTCAATTTTTTAAATTGACTAGAACTCAGAATTTTTGGTTTTGATTTGAAACTTGAAATCAAATTTGTTTATCATTTATTTATTCTCATGTATTTAAAAAAAAATATCATAAAATTTTCTAATATGCTCTAGAATAGACACTTATGAAGGGTAGAATGGGAAAGAGGAAAAATGGAACAAATTGTAATCATCAAGTCTCAAAAATAATATCTGGTAGGTTCAATAACTACTACATAAGTAGTGTTGTGGATTGAAAATAATTCATTTATCTCTATTGTTTATATTCTTTCATTCTTTTTGAAGAAAATATAATGAATTTTTTTTAATCTAATGATCATACATGCAACCTAATTGATCCATCTTTGACCCAAAACACAAAATAAAAATCAATAATAGGAAAATCAACAATAGAAAAGAAAGTTTAAACAAAACAAAACTATACAAATAGAAAATCAAATAATGTTTAGGAAACACTGAAGATAATGCAAATTTTCCAGGTTCAACATAGTGTTTCAAATGTGAAGCATTAGTCATATAAGAAAACAATCACTCATCTTTGTCTCTCAATAAATATGAGTTATTACTAACTACAAAAGAGATTATATAAGGACCCAACCATAACTTCATAAACATTGTATGCTTACCTTTGACAGCATGAGTGGAGTCCCATGGTAAAAAAATTCCATCAGTTGCAAAAGTAGTTCATTTTTCCATTTTGTTAAAATATTTCTTGATAGACTACTACCTCTTCTTAATATTTTCAAGAGAAAATATCATTTGTTCTTCTAGAGATAGAAGAGCATGAATCCTCTAAGGGATATATGTAGATCTCAACTCTTCAACTTGAAATGTTAATATAAGAAAGGTTAGCTCAAGTTCCATAGGCATTATTGCTTCTTGACCATATAATAATTGGAAAGCAGTATGGCCAATACTAGTTTTGGTACTGGTTTGGTCTTTCCATAATTCATAATTGAGTAATGTATGCCACTAGTGAGGTTTATCAGTTATGATCTTCTTTAAAATTTTGACCATATTTTTATTTATAGATTCGTATTACCCATTCCCTTATGGATATTATGTATATGAAGAAAAATTATTCACCACAAATCAATTTAGGAATTGGGTAAACTTTCCAGATAAAAAATTTGTCCCATTATCCGAGATGAATTCTATCGGAAGACCAAAACATGAAATATGTTAGATTCCAAAATTGAAATTACCTGCTCATATTGTGCATGCTTAAGAGGTACAACTTCAATCCACTTTGTGAACTAGTTTGTTGTTGTGAGAATAAAAATATGACTAGCAAAAGATGAAGGATTAATAGGACCAATGGAATCCAATCCCCATTTAGAAAAGGGAAAATCATGAAGAACATGTTACAAGGGCATGGCAAAATTATTTTCTTTACTAGAAATTTTTTGACATTTGTCACAAGCCTATACAAATTTATAAGAATATTTAGGGATTGAAGGAAAGTAATAACCAGTTCTTAAGATTTTGTGGGCAGTGGGTTTGGAAAAGAAATCACCACCTATATGGATACTTGAATCTATTGACCCATGAATTTCCTTTGAGATATTTTGGGATGTTGTATTGTCTACAAAATGGAACAAAAATCTATTGGCAATTATGTGAAAAAGATATGTACTCAAGATGAAATATTTGGAGGCTTCTAGTCGATTCCTCCTGTGTTCGTGATACTCAAAATTATCAGAACATTTTTTAAATTCCAAGTAGTATATTATATCTCGATACCAAGGATTTTCTACTGAATTAAGATTATCATGTTCAACAAGAAAAAGTGCAGACAAGGCATCCTCATCATTTTCAGAAGAAGCACCTAGTTCGGGATGTTGATCCAGGTGTAAGGCTAGATATCATCCCTTAATAGTGCTATAGGTTGTGATTATCAATACTTGTTCTTGTATCTTAGCAATACATTATGCAAGATTTCCTCATAGATTTGTTTGTGAAAGAAAAAATGTAACAACAAGAAAAGGGAATTTTATCTAAGTGTGCTTGCTTAAGATTAAATGTCGAAACTTTTCAATAGAGTTTTGATTTGAAAATACTTAGATGTCAATTAGTTCATAAGAAGACCCTAAACACATGACCAGATTAGATAAATTAAGATCATCATGACTATTTGCAAAATATCATGTGAAAACTCTTATTTATCCATAAACTTCATTAACTAATAATATTTTTCGGAAATAAGAATGCCAAAATAGAGAAATAGAGACAAAAAATAACAAGTCTCATTACACAGTTTAATAAAAAAAATTACCCATCTTGGGCTACATCTTCAAGTCCACTCCCAAACAGTGAGACAACTCTTATTAATGCTCAAATTCTTGGCACGATGATGACTTACAATGAAAAATTTGAATACACCCTTAAATTATTCTTCCCAAACCCAAAAACATAGGTTAATACCGAATTCCTCTCGAAATTCTAAGAAAAATAAGTATAAACTTGACTATGTTCTGAACAAGGGCTTAAAACACCCCCTTTTGCATACACAACGAGATTGTGGGTCTCATACATGACAAACTGGATTAATAATTTCATAAACAACACTTTATCATAGAACTAACATCACCATCAAATTCCTCTCAAAATTCTAAGAAACATGAGTATAAACACTCTATACTTCTCTCAAAGAACTCTATAGGATGAAAAATGAGACAAATCCAAAATAGGAACACCTCTTGCATGCAAAACGAGGAAACTTTTCGCTTGGCTCGAATACCGATGTCAAAATGAACCCAATAACGAGTTCTTGGCATGAGAAATTGTGTGTCGTAGTAGTTCATAGATAGGTTAATATAGGGTCGTGGATAAAACCGCCACCTAAAAACCTGTGGAAAATGTAAATACAATATCCTTGGAATTCCATTAAATGACACTTTGTTGGCATATTGGTCGAGCTATTGGCATACATGGGAGGATTTCATGGGTTCAAACCCACATACCTCTCCTCCTTGGGTGCACGGTTTTAACTTTATATTTTTATGTTGTTATATTCGGTGGCATATAGTTGTTATCCCTCGACAAATCGTAACACTTGGTTACAATACATTTAATATATAGAAATCATGGGATCAGGGGATACACCCTCGATCCTATTTTTCGACCAACTAAACCATTTAACAAACTTAAATATATTCAATTCCATGTATATTTAAGTGGCATGTAGTGGGCACAATGGTAAGTCATTTGATTATCAAGAGTGAGACTCATGTTTGATCCTCTTGGCTCACAACCAAAATTTTACTTCACCTTACCATACCTAGCAAATGGGATATTGTCACTTGGCAGTCTCTCATTGATCCACCTATAAAACCATGCCACATGTCCAATGTCGATTGGTCCACATCGGACTCTATAGTTTCCATGTCACTTTGTATGATCTAATGATTGTATGTTCCATGTCAACACTGTATGACTTGTATGGATTCTATCTGTCACCCTTCCAGTGGTTCCATGTGGCATTCCCTTTTATCCTTTTTCCATGTTTCTTGAAAACTTCAAAAGACCATAACTTTCTCATATGGCGTTCGTTTGAGGAAATTCATGCATCATTGGAAATATCTCACCGAGATCTATGCAATGAAGTCATTTTCATTAGAATTTAAGAAGATCAATTTTTTAGCATTGCAGATCCTCCTAGATCACACCTCCCCACTGAAGAAATTTTGGTCCTCCAAAAGTATATACCCTTCAAAAACTTAGTTATGATAAATATTTCTCACACTTCCACCTTACTGAAATGTTCTTCATGGATTGTTCAACAACTTAGTGATGATAAGACTTCCTCACTCTTCCACCTTGCTGAAATGCACTTTAACTAATTTCCATCTTGGAATTGATCGTTTCCTTGGGTATTCATATTGGATACTGATTTAATTTCCTTCTTGAAAAAAATCTCAAGGAAAACAATCTAGATCATTGTACCTTTGTATTCCTCTCTGGAACATGGCTCTAACTCTGGCTCTTGCTTATGGATACTCGCGCTAGTTTTTGGCTATAGATCTAGCTCCGGTTCTGTCTCATTGATTCCTTCATTACATAAGTCTTCTCACTGACTCTCTACTCTGTAATATCGATATATGAATCTTGAACTCAACATTCACTCTTATCTCCCTTTTTCTTGAATATAGTCCATCTCGGTAATCATGAAGCCAAGTTGCATGTTGGTCTATGCCTCTCCCATTTTGGTTTAGTTATTCCTATACTTACTAATGTATATATAGGAGTCTCTAAATGAACTTCATGTTCATTTCCTCTCTCCTTCCATGAAAGAAAAATATAAACATGTTTTCCACAAACATCTGTACCATTTGTGATGCAGGAGCATCCACACCTCATCAAGCAAGCCAGCGCGAGGATAAAGAAAGAACAGTTGGGCAGCGCCAGCACCAATTTTGAAACATGGTGATATTGTTGCGCCAAGACATTAATGCATGGTTTAAATGAAGCGCACTTGTATTGTAAGACGGACCTTGAACATATAAGCTCTCGTCCTTAGGTAGCTGAGGCATTTATTAGATTTAATGCAGGTAGATAAAATAATTAAGTCTAGATTAGACAGTTTTACTTTCGTGAGGGAAAACGGAATATAGGCACCCTCCTTTGTATTATTGTATTAAAATTCAGAGCAGCAGATTTCTATCATTGAGAGCAAGAAGAGCAGAACAGAGAAGTGTATGAAGAACCCCATGTACAGATATTGAATTAATAGGAGAACTTTGATTCAATTCCATGGCCGTGCTTATTCTCTGTGTGTTGTTGATATTATGCTGTTGCATATTTGCTTCTTGTTATGCCTTTTTTTTATATGTTGTGTATGTGATTTTCATGGTAGATCCAAAATCTGTGAGAGAGACGAGAATGAGTTTCAATTGTTTCTCTGTTTGAGCCAGGAGATTCCTGCATAGAGTGCAGTCAAATTCATCCACATAGAGTGCGTTGATGAGACTCAATAGTTAAGCTCTCATCCTCGTTTTTCCAGAAGTTAAATTGGGTTGGTAAAGTCGTGCAGGGAAGTGTCGACCGAACTTGGAAGTCTCAGTGGCAATTCTGAGCTAAGGGAGCAGAAGATCTCTGTTGCAGGTGAGTGCATGGGACTTGGAAAAATTCAACACTTAGAGAGTTGTTGAAAATTCGAGCACAGGAAGCGAGCGTAAAGGTCTCTGAAGGAGTCAGAGTTGCAAAGCTCAGGAGGGGTAGTTCCTTACCGTTGCTGTGAGAATAAATCTGTGCGAAGGTGTGAATAGGATGAGCTTTGGAGCGAGGAGATCTCCAATTGCAAGGGATCATCGGCTAGGGATCGCAGAGGAAAGTCGCGAAATCCCACTGGCCATTAGATCGCGGAGAAGTTGCGGGGAAGTTAACTCGTAGGCGCAGGAAGGGTCAAAGCCCATCGGGGTTCGACATTCGGCGTTTGACGAGGCGAGGTGCAGACTCGTTGAAATCGTGAGTCACGATTTCCTGAGTTATTCAGAGCCGTCGATCAGAGCAGGTACACGTGTCGAAAGATCTCGTGGAGTCGGAGGATCGGGGTTCAGCGTTCGGGGTTTTCAACACCAAGGAAGCTTGCATCATGGATCCGCGATCCGTAAAATCTCGAAGGTGACGTGGTAGCGTGGGACCCCGGAAGCTAGTGAAGTACAGGTGGCGCTGGATCGGGGAATCGGCACATCGGTACTCGGGGTTTGGAAATACAGAGTGTTGATGTCGTGGATAGCGATTTCTCGATAGGGAAATTCCCGACAGAAGTGGAGAGCGTTGACCCATTGACCCATCGGGGTTCGGGGTTTTGAGTTTCATAAGATTTGTGAACGATTTTCGCGACACCGCGAGACCCGATCTCCCGAGAAGCGAAGGGGAGATCGCCAGTGGGGATAACTGTGTGTAGAGAACTCCCGAGAGGAGTTGAAAGAGTATTTGACTCTTCGAGCCGGAGTACAGAAGGTCCTGGTGGAAGCGGCTGCTGCTAAGAGTGGCTTGCGTCAAGTGGTATCAGAGCCCGGAAATCTTGTCGGTATATTTCAGGCGAGAGAAGTGAAGGATAAAAGGAAAGCACTCTGATACACACGACTTTGCGTCAAGTGGTATCAGAGCCGGAGTCTCTTTGGTTTTTGTAGCAGAGACAGAGAAGACATAATGCCGCCCAGAAGAGAAAGGCAGTCACCTGATCGTGAGGACAGGGATGCCCGAAGGAGAGGAAGGTTGGCATGGAATCCAGAGATGGAACGCTAGATACGAGATCTCGAGACGAGACTCGAAGAGATGGAGACCACCCAAAGGCGCAGAGCTGATGCTGGGGAGTTCAGTGATTCTGAAGTTGAAGAGGAAGCTGGACACGATGCAGAAGAGGTCTCAGCAAAGGATGCCTCAACGGAGAGGTTGATCAGAGTTATTGCCAGGATGAGCTCAAAGACTAAAATGGACATTCCTGTCTATGAGGGAAGTCTAGATGTAGAGGATTTGCTGGATTGGATCCGAGCACTCAATACCTACTTCTATTATGAGGATATCGAAGAGGACAAGAAGGTAAGGCATGTTGTCATGAAGTTGAAAGGACATGCAGCCTTATGGTGGGACGAATTGCAGGCGGATAGGCGCTGCAAAGGCAAACAGAAAATCAAGAGCTGGGATCGGATGATCGCTAAGATGAAGGCGAAGTTCATCCCCAGGGACTACCAGATCACTCTGTTCAGGTGAATGCAGAACCTGAGACAGAAGTTGATGAAGGTGAAAGAGTACACCGAAGAATTCTACAGGCTCAACATTCGAGCTGGTCATCGGGAGAGCGATGATGAGAAGGTAGCAAGGTATCTGAATGGGTTGAGGTATGACATTCAGGATTAGATAAGCATGCTGACCATCAGGACGGTGGAAGATGCGTACCAGATGGCTTTAAAAGCTGAAGAAAAGTTGAGCCGCAAGCAGGGACAGCGAGGGCGAGGCAGGAGCCAACCCAGAGGCAAGGCAGTTGCCCAAGAAAGAGCTCAGAAACCCAAGGAGGAATGGAAAAAACCTCAGGGTAAGGTTGAAAGAGGTGGAACCTCACAACAGAGGCAACAATATGCTGAGTCGAGGAGGTAGGATACAGAGCAGGGTGGCGGATATGATGACGCCAATGTTATTCCTCATACCCGAGGTAGAGGAAAAGGTCGTGGAGGAATTATCACATGTTTTACATGTGGAAAAGATGGACATAAAGTCGTTGAATGTCCAGACAGGAGGATGGACAAAGGAGAAGCTCACATCACAGAGGCGCAGAGGCGTAATGTTGAGGATGAAGACACCGGAAGTGGGAAGTCACTGACGGTGCATAAAATTTTGTTAACACCTGAGAAAGAGGTGGAAGACACAGCTCAGAGATGTAGACTGTTCAGAATGACTTGTAAGACCAAGGGCTAGAAATGCAAGGTCATCGTGGACAGCGGAAGCACCGATAATATCGTTTCGACCGAGATGGTGGAAAAACTGGAGCTGGAGACGAACAATCACCTGAGTCCATACAAAGTGTCATGGCTGCAGAAAGGACACCAGGTATGTGTTACGAAACAATGCTTGGTTGAATTTAAAATGGGTGAATATAAGGATAAGATCATGTGTGATGTCATTCCCATGGATGTCTGTCATGTATTATTGGGTAGACCATGGCAGTACGATAGAAATGTTGTTCATGATGGGAGGATGAACACATACACCTTGGAGAAGGATGGGAAAACACACACGTTGCTTCCGATAAAAGATAAAGAAGTGAACTCGGAAGTAACCAGCACCATACTTCTCATGAGTGGGAAGGAAATTCTCACAGAGATGGAGAAGAATGAAGATCCACAATTCTTTGTGGTCAGGAAGCCGAGAATTGTCCTGACAAGCACTAGAGTGGACGACTTGCCGGAGGAGATTCAGGAACTGCTGGGAGAGTTCGTTGATATCATCGTGGACGAACTACCTCGTTCGTTGCCACCGATGAGGGGTGTGAGTCACCATATCGACCTCATACCTGGAGAAAGTTTACCGAATAAGGAAGCGTACAGATTGACACCTCAAGAGAACGAGGAAGTCAAAAGGCAGGTACAGGATCTGCAGGACAAAGGACTGGTCAGGGAGAGTCTTAGTCCGTGTGATGTTCCGACAGTACTGAGTCCGAAGAAGGATGGAGGTTGGAGAATGTGTACAGACTCCAGGGCGATAAATAAAATCACCATCAGGTACAGATTTCCACTGCCAAGAATGGATGACTTGATGGATTGCCTGAGCGGGGAAAATTATTTTTTGAAGATCGATCTCAAGAGCGGATATCATCAGATATGGATGAGAGAAGGAGATGAATGGAAGACAACATTCAAGACAAACGAAGGTTTGTACGAATGGTTGGTCATGCTGTTTGGGTTGACAAACGCGCCAAGCACTTTTATGAGACTGATGAATGAAGTCCTGTGGGAATTCATCGGTAAATTTGTGGTCGTGTATCTGGACGACATATTGATCTTCAGCAAGACCAGAGCTGAACATTTGAGACATTTGGCCATTGTGACGAGAAGGCTACAACAAGAGAAGTTGTTGATAAATTTGAAGAAATGTTCATTCATGCAAACAGAACTCATTTATTTGGGTTTTGTAATCTCGGTGAATGAATTGAAGATGGATCCTGAGAAGGTGGATGTGATCAGGAATTGGCCATCGCCGAGGAATGTTTTTGAGGTGAGGAGTTTCCATGGTTTGGCTAGTTTCTACCGAAAGTTCATTCGGAATTTCAGTGGAATTAGTGCCGCAATGATGGACACAATAAAGAAGCAACATAAAAAATTTCACTGGACAACAGAGGCTGAAAGAAGCTTCAATCTGTTGAAGCGGAAGATAACAGAGCAACCAATTCTGGTGTTGCCTGACTTTCAGAAAACATTTCAGGTGAAATGTGATGCCAGTGGGTATGTTGTTGGAGGGGTCCTGAGTCAGGATGACAGACCTGTTGCATATTACAGTGAGAAGCTGGATGATGCAAAGCTGAAATACTCCACGTACGATAAAGAGTTCTATGCCATCATACAGGCACTGAAAAAGTGGAGACACTACTTGATACCCAAAGAATTCGTTTTGTACAACGATAATCACGCATTGCAGTTTGTGAGTCAATAGGAGAAGTTGAACCAGAAGCATGCAAAATGGGTAGAGTACATGCAGAATTTCACGTTCGTGATCAAACACATTTTAGGAACTGCTAACAAGGTGGCTGATGCCTTGAGCATGAAATGTTTATTGCTGCAGGAGTTCAGAGTCAAAACCTTGGGTTTTGAAAACCTTAAAAACATGTATGCAGGTGATGCAGATTTTGCAGAAGCATACGAAGTAGCTGAGAATCTGGTTCTCAGGGATCAGAGCCCATGGATTGATTACATGATCCAGGAAGGATTGTTGTTCAGAGGCAATCAACTGTGCATTCCAGATTTCTCCATGAGGGAGAATTTGGTGAAGGAAAAACACAGCGGAGGCTTAGCAGGTCATTTTGGACATGACAAGACATTCGCCAAGCTGAGCGAATCATATTATTGGCCGAGGATGTGCACTGATATCAAACGATTTGTTGACAGATGCAGGATATGTCAACATGCGAAGGGCCGAAAGCAAAACACAGGGTTATATCAGCCATTTCCCATACCTGAAAGGCCATGGGAAGCCATCAGTATGGATTTTGTGTTGGGATTGTCGAGGACTCAGCAAGGAGTTGATTCCATCTTTGTGGTGGTGGACAGTTTTTCAAAGATGGGACATTTTATTCCGTGTCAGAAGACCAGCGATGCGACCCACATCGCGAACTTGCTTTTCAAAGAGATTGTGCGATTTCATGGATTACCGAGAAGCATAGTCTCGGATCGGGATACAAAATTCATAGGTCATTTTTGGAGGACGCTATGGAAGAAGTTGGGAACTGATTTGGCATTCAGTTCTTCTTATCACCCCCAGACAGATGGATAGACGGAGGTAGTCAATAGAAGTCTAGGAGATCTGTTGAGAAGTTTGGTGACAGAGCACCATAGCAGTTGGGACCAGATATTGCCACAAGCGAAATTCGCGTACAACGATTCGGTGAATCGGAGTATAGGGAAAAGCCCATTCCAGATTTTGTATGGGACACAGCTGAGGGGAGTTTCTGAGCTCAGGGAGTCAGGACAGGCTGAAACTAGTAGCGTGAGGGTTGAAGAATTCGTTGAAGCGATGGAGGAACTTCACACGGAGGTGAAGCAGCGACTACAGAAGTCCAACCAGGAGTATAAGCGCAGAGCCGATCAAAGGAAGAAACAACTTCAGTTCGAAGTTGGGGACATGGTTCTGGCACACCTGAGGAAGGAAAGGTTCCCAAGGGGAACGTATAACAAGCTCAAGATGAAGAAATTCGGGGAGAATGCATACGGGCTTGAGTTGCCAGAGGGCATTGGGATATCTTCGATTTTCAATATTTCGGATTTATACCCATACAGGGCTGGAGAAGCAGAAGCTGGAACTGAGGAACCAGTGGTCCAGTGGCAGAAACAATTACCAGTTGCATAGAAACCTCAGATGGAGTGCATACTGGATAAAAGAGTAGGCAAGAAGACCAGGAGAAAGAAGTATTTTGAATACCTGGTGAAATGGGAAAATCACCCAGTGGAGGATGCCAGCTGGGAGACAGAAGCAGTGATACAGAAGCATGGTCAGACTGTGCAGGAGCTCATGGACAGGAGCCCATGAAATATTTTGAGCCGAGGAGTATGATGCAGGAGCATCCACACCTCATCAAGCGAGCCAGCGCGAGGAGAAAGAAAGAACAGTTGGGCAGCGCCAGCACCAATTTTGAAACATGGTGATATTGTTGCGCCAAGACATTAATGCATGGTTTAAATGAAGC
>ML802106.1:156176-181157 GCA_009831015.1 Picea engelmannii | reverse complement strand
CTATGTAAGCACCCTCTACTCCATTAAAATAAACTTTCCAGGATGTTTCTCTATGTTAAAGTTGTGCAAGAGGTTTTATGTGTAAAGTTCATGCTTCTTTTAAATGTTTATGTGTGAGGTATTTAAAAAGTTAAATATGTGTTTTAAACAAATACACAATAAACATAACTTGCCACAAATAAACCAGAAAACACTCACAACAATAACAAGATGATAAAGGAGTTCACCCCCAACTGGGCTACATCTCCTTGAGCCTCCATCAATGGACAAGGCTCTCTGGGATTGATTTGTCAAAGATTCTTTTACAAGCTACTTCTCAACTCCAATGGATTTACTTATTGTACCATTGAGTTCAGAAAACATAAAAACCCCAAAAATGACTAATAGAACTCTGAAAACGGACCATGGCTCATCCGAGCATGACCTCTTCTACATGTGGCCTTGAGCTTCCCTGAGCTTCCTTGTGGAAAAAACACTAGTAAAAGTCCTCAAATGGATCTAAAACCTATCCCAATGTGTTTAGAGCATAACAATTAGTCAAAAATGACTATTCAGTCACAGAAAACAAACTTGGGCTCATCTGAGCATGGCCTCCATCAACAATGGCCCTAAGCTCCTTGGAGCTCCCTGAAACTTCAATGGTGTAAACACCTGCAATAGAAGTCTCCAAATGCCTTTGAAAATAGTGCCAATGGATTCAGAACATCCAAAAACCCCTAGTTGGGATTTTTTTGGCACCTCATTTGGCCAAAAAATGAAGAAGATAGGCCTCCTGCCATTTTCCCCCTTCAAGCTTGTTGTCTCTTGTTCGCCAAAACGTACCTCTGTGTGTCCAACCTAGCCTCTATGCGTTTTTTTGTGCTTAAACCGAACACCACACACATACCCACAAAATGTATGAAACTGTAGAACGGTTAGGGAACTAATCCCCCAAATCTCGGAGGTGTTGGACGCATGGGGGCCATGTGGCAACATCCCAACGCAAAAATAGGCCCTCGTTTGCAAGATTAACCGTGGGCTTGACAAGTGTCCATGCGTGTGGGTATATGTGTTCAAAATTCCCACGCAAATCCCATGCAAAATCCGTGTGGCAAAGGGTCATATGGGAGTGTGCATAGAAACGGGGCCTGGGGAGCCCCAGCCCGGACCCCACTCTAAACCAAAACATGTGTGAATTTAAATATATATAACAACATATATATAATAAGAAATATAGTGTGGCACGTCGGTTGGGTGGACTTTGCAAAGACTTTGAGTCAAGTGGGAGGTTTGAGGTTCGAATCCCACAGACTCCATAAACTTTTAACACCCAAACTTAACATGGCGCCACGTGGCACCTCATAATTTGCCATAAAACCATGCCACATGTCACCAATAGATTCACCCACGTATCTGTCAACTGCCAACTCAGCACTGACACGTCATCTCTTTCCATGTCACATATACCACATCATTGCCACGTTTCATGCCGTACACCTGCCACGTCATCATGTATGGACTGTATAGTCAGCATCTTTGTTTTCCCTGTTTGGAAATTCGAACAGATCGCGATATCTCACTCATCTGATGTTCGTTTGACCCTGTTCTAAGTGCGTTGGGTTCATGATGATGAGCGATCTACACCTATTTGTTTTGAGGCAATTCCGAGAACTTTTATTTTTCAGCTAAATTTTGACCCCTGGTCCAGATTCTGATCACACCTTCCCACTGAAAGGCTTTTGGATCCACAAAAGCTGATGATTATCTATTTGAGCTTCAATACTCTTCTTTTTCTAAGTTCTATCAACTGATTTCTACTTGAAAAAGTCCTTTTGACAATCACCTGGATACCTTGACATGCCTTGCACTGTAACTGGCTATGTCCCTCAACCATTGTTCTCTGGTTGCTACTGACCCATTGTTCTCTGGATGCTTGGAAGAATTCCATCCTTCCCACTGAGAATCAATTCCCTCTTGTGAACTCTTTGGTGTCAAAACAATCCGCTCTCCAATGGCTGCAAAAACTTTCCTGCGACATCTTGTCACAAACCAAGAAAACCATCAATCTTGAAAACAAATTTATATAAGACTGAAAATGATGGCAACAAAGTCTTTTTGCTCTTCAAGAAAACAGTCTCATCTTGTACTTCATCAAAGAACATGGCATTTTCCTGCATCTTGGTGTACTCAAAATCGACTTACAAGCCAACAAACACCATCGACTAAACATAAGTCGAAAAACATGATCGACACAACATAGTCGTCAAGACAACATCGACACAAGTCGAGACTCATTTGAAACATATCGACCTTCTCAAAATGACAAGTCGACATTCATGATACACATTCATGTTACAATCATGAGTCATTCAGGATGAACTATCTATCGTCAAGTTCATTGTTTACACACACACAAAAACACATGCTTGTGCATGACTCTTCAACTCTCCTTCAAGTAAAAACATAAGTACATGAACCCAAAAACACGTGGGTACATAAGAACTGAATATGAAAAAGATAAATGGCTGCAACAAGTGAGCATCATACCCCTCTTTTACATCCTCCTGGCGAAGTTGTGCAACAAACAAGAATGCCTTCAAACGATTTGCATTCACATGCAACTTGCATCATACAAGTTGTACTTGTCATACTCTCAACATAAATGCATACATAAGGCTGAAATGTGCATCTACAACAGAAAAATGCAAGCCTTRYTTGCTCAAGAAATCTAACCATTTCTTACCAAGMCAACTCAATGGTGAWTTTTTTTGCTGAAAATCRTCTTCTTGTGAATCATMTTGACTCACATCGATGRTGGAATCTCCTCTTYCATTCTTGCTRGACTCTTTATCCATCTRCYTCTTGTGWTGTGGATGAKTGGTTGGATGCAATGTCCAAMAWTGGTCAATGAGATGACCCCKCTTCTGGMAATGAGTGCAAATCTTTTGCATCCTCTTTTCAAGTTGYCTTTGCYTGGAAAGTTTCCTGAAAGTKGTCAATCKTTTCCAACATTTTGAAACATGATGGTTATATAAACCACAATATGTGCRTGGACTTTTTSTTCCATTTTTACATGCAAATTTACCATGTTTAACATAATCAAAAGCAACCGAATTATAGGCAGAAATATACCTTGAACATTCACCTTTATCGCCTCTTTGAGGAGGTGAATTTGAAGAGTTACAAGCTCTACTTTGAAGACTAACAACAATGTTCTTGTCCACATGGTTTTCATAACTCTCTTGTTTCACACATTTGCATTCATCTTGAACACAAGCTTTGCATGCTTGAGGGATTGAACTTGCAACAAAAGTAGTTCTTGGAACTATTTCCCTTGTCCCCTCAACTTTGAAATTTGCTCCATCTTTCTGTTCATATCCAAGACCACAATACTTGGGTCTCTCCTCAACAACAATAGGATCAACAATTCCTTGTGATTTCTTTCCTAACCCTCTACCTTCATAGCCCATTTTTAACAATAACTTGGACCCTATTCCTCTTGTGTGATTTTCAGAAACACCAAAGCATTCATCTTGAGAGGAATTTGAATAAAAACCAACATTACATACCTCATGTTCATGAATGTACTTGGTAAGGGTTTCATTTGCCTCATGGAGTTGAGTCTCCATCTCATGAAACTTTTCAAGAAGCTGGTGCTTCTCCTCCTTCATGGCCATCAACTGCTCTTGAAGGACAATGCTCTCCTTTCTATCTTCCCACATCTCTTGCACCACATCTCTCATGGTTAGAAACTCCTTCAACATCTCTTTGTCAAAGAACTTAGATAATGAAGATGTATGAGAACTATCAATGTTTGAAGGTTCGTCCATCCTTGCAAGATATCAAACTTCAACACAAAACTTGCACAAATACCAGCAGCTAAAACTCTAGCTATCAATGGAAATCACATGAGAAAAACTGTGCTATAATACCACCTGATCTGAAAATAGGGGGCTGACTTGTTTTTCTATGCAAGCACCCTCTACTCCATTAAAATAAACTTTCCAAGACCTTGTTCTATGTCAAAGTTGTGCAAGAGGTTTTATGTGTCAAGTTCATGCTTCTTTTAAATGTTTATGTGTGAGGTATTTAAAAAGTTAAATATGTGTTTTAAACAAATACACAATAAATATAACTTGCAGCAAATAAACCAGCAAACACTCACAACAATAACAAGATGATAAAGGAGTTCACCCCCAACTGGGCTACATCTCCTTGAGCCTCCATTAATGGACTAGGCTCTCTGGGATTAATTTGTCAAATATTATTTTACAAGATGCTGCTCAACTCCAATGGATTTACTTATTGTACCATTGGGTTCAAAATACATAAAAACCCCAAAAATGACTAATAGAACTCTGAAAACGGACCATGGCTCATCTGGGCATGACCTCTTCTACATGTGGCCTTGAGCTTCCCTAAGCTTCCTTGTGGAACAAACACCTGTAAAATTCCTCAAATGGATCTGAAACCTATCCCAATGTGTTCATAGCATAATAATTAGTCAAAAATGACTATTTAGTCACATAAAACAGACTTGGGCTCATTTGAGCATGGCCTCCATCAACAATGGCCCTAAGCTCCCTAGAGCTCCATGAAACTTCAATGGTGTAAAAACTTGCAATAGAATTATCCAAATGCCTTTGAAAATAGTTCCAATGGATTCAAAACATCCAAAAACCCCTAGCTGAGATTTTTTGGCACCTCATTTGGCCAAAAAATGAAGAAGATAGGCCTCCTTCCATTTTCCTCCTTCAAGCTTGTTGTCTCTGGTTCGCCAAAACACACCTCTGTGTGTTCAACCTAGCCTCTGCACGTTTTTCCGTTCTTAAACCCAGCACCACGCACATACCCACAAAATGCGTGAAACTATAGAACGGTTAGGAAACTAAGCCCTAAAGTCTCAAAGGTGTTGGGCGCATGGGGACCATGTGGCCAAATCCCAACGCGAAAATAGGCCCTTGTTTGCAAGATTAACCGTGGGCTTGAAAAGTGTCCATGCACGTGGGTATATGTGTTCAAAATTCCTGCACAAATCCCATGAAAAATCCATGTGGAAAAGAGTCATATGGGAGTGTACATAGAAACAGGGGTTGGGGCTAAGCCCCAGCCTAGACCCCACTCCAAACCAAAACATGTGCGAATTTAAATATATATAACAACATATATATAATAAGCAATACAGTGTGGCGCGCCGGTTGGGCGAACTTTGCAAAGAATTTGAGTCGAGTGGGAGGTCCGAGGTTCGAATCCCATGGACTCCATAAACTTTTAACACCCAAACTTAACATGGTGCCACGTGGCAGCCCATGCCTAGGCCACGTGGCACCTCATAATTTGCCAAAAAACCATGCCACGTGTCACCAACAGATTCACCCACATATCTGCCAACTTCCAAATCAGCACTGACATGTCATCTCTTGCCACATCACTTCTTCCACATCATCTCATCTTCTCAATCGTTGATGTAGGTTCTGTTTCTGTTGCCATCGTCAAATTATACAATCCTTTCCTTCTGAGTTGGAATTTTGCCTTGGGATTCCAATCAAAATAATTGTATGGTGTGAGGATTAACACCAAGTTTGGCTGTATAATAGTTGTCATATTCGTCTCTCCCACTGATTCCAAGAACCCCTAAATATTTACTCTCAATCTACAAGTGAAAAATTAAGAAATTAAAAATTCATATCAGTTTTAGGAGATGATCTTGCGACTCACTTTCTAAGCAAACAGTGAGGAATCTCGCCAAACGGTTGAAAACCCCCTTCCAAAATGGGTCGATTTACTTTCTTCACTGACCGTTTCCCCAAAAACTTAATATTTTGGGGAGCAATGAATGTGGAAATGTACGGCCACGGATTCGTATCAGTTTCAGGAGGCTATATTGTGGCTCGCTTTCTGAGAAAACGGTAAATAATCTCTCCAAACGGTTGAAAACCCACTTCCAAAATGAGCCGATTTACTTTCAATGTAAACAATTTCCTCAAAAACATAATATTTTGGGAGGAATAATTGTTGAAATTTACGACCACGGATTTAGCTCACCGAAACCCCAATTTTCCTTATTCTTTGGCTTGTCTGGCTTGCTCCAAGCAACATAGCTCTGATACCATGTCATTGTTTCATGGAAACCTGCATAAGAGATCTAGATAAAGCAAGTACAAGCAAATATTATCAATAAAGGAAGAGACATTCAATATGGAAGAATGAGAAAATATATTCACACTACTCCAATGAGTTGATGATTAATACATAGATCATGATCAATATAATACAATGAATGAGTAGAATACACTCATATATAGGGCAAAGCATTCCATAATTAAGAAAAATAATCAAGCAGTTAGCTTTCCTTAGGAATGCATGCATGCATAATAGTGATGGTAAAAATAGAAAGTCTAAAAATAGAACTAGGCAGTTAACTCCTAATGAACTAGTGTTACTCCCACTGAACTAGTGTGTCCAATATAGAAATTTCTCCAACAATGATTGTATTGGTGGAAAGGTGAGAAATTTTTTATTTATTTATCGACATATGATAAGACATGGGCATAGTGGTGTAAGCCCTTGGAACATAAATTATTATGAAGATATGATACAATTGCGTAGTATGAGAGATGAAGAGGTACCAAACATCACTAAAGTGGCACCAAATATAGATGAAGATGCAACAGTTTTAGATGAAGGAGTTTAATTTCATAGAATGTTGAATGAGGGTATGAACAATGATTAGGCCAAGTCAATGTATGATTCTTTAAATCCCGTGTCTCCTAATTGCAAGTTAAGTCATTTGACAACAATCCTTCAAATTCTAAACTTGCAAGTGGTGCATGGTTGGACAAATGAGAGTGTAGATGAGTTATTAGCATTAACAAGTTAGTTGTTACCATGTGACTCCACATTGCAAACAAAACGAAGTCAATGTAAAAATAAAATCACTAAGTTATTCTTAGGGTATGAAAACATACATACATCTGTGAATGGTTGTGCATTGTTTCACAAAATCCTTGCAAGTGAGATAGAATGTCCAAAATGTCAACAAGGGAGGTATAGACCAGTGTTGAAATCGATTGTGGTTCCTACGAAGATTCTTCACAACTTTCCACTAATCCCACAATTACTTCGAATATATAGGTGTAGATACATTGGTGAACTTATATAATGTCTTGTTCAAAATAAGAGCACTGATGGAAAACAACGACATGTGCCTGATTCTAAGATGTGGATGGAATTTGATAACAGATGGCCCTATTTTTTCCAAGATCCTTGTAATATAAGGTTGGATTTGGCTCTATATGGGGTGAACCCATTCTTAGATCAAAGTACTAAATGGTCAACTTGGCGAGTGTTTTTAATAAATTATAACTTGTCTCCATGGTTAGCGACTAAACCATTTTTCTTAATGTTATCATTGATTATACTTGGAAATAAAAGTGTGACTTCAGATATAATGGATACGTATTTAGAGCCATTATATGATGATCTAATGGAATTGTGGAAAGGAATTGAAGCAATTGAATTATTACGGGATAGCCATTCAATAAAATTCACTTTAAGATTTTCCTTATTGTTTATGATTCACGATCTTCCTGCATATGGCACATTAATTGGTCTCAATGTTCATGGATGTCCTTGCTACAAATTTTAGGATTTTGTGAGAAACTCAAGAAGTTTGCATAAGTGTATTTATTGTGGACATTATGCTTACCTGAAAATGGATCATCCATATCATTGACAAAAAACACGTTTCAATGGCCAGGAAGAGAATCATCAAGCACCATTACCAATAAGGAGTGAATACATTATTGATAATGGAAAGAAAATAATTTTGTTTACTGAAAGTGGTGGCATTTGTGGTAGTAGAGATGATCCATGTAATGAAAGCAGTGTAAAAATATTGTGCATATTTTATAATTTTCCATACTTTAAGGATATAGCCATCAGGCATAATGATGACTTTATGAATACTAAGAAAAATATAGCCTATGCTATTATAGAAAAAAAATTTGGTGCTTCTAATATTGTTTCATCATGTGAAGACTTGAAACAACTAACAATTCGTCGAAATATTTAGGTTGAAAAATATGATGATAAAAAATATAGAAAACCTAGTGCTCCTTATGTCTCGACAAAGGAACAACGTGCACAATTATTAAACTTGATGTCTCAAACTCGCTTTCCCACTGGATATGTAAGTAGTAATATCAAAAGAAAAACTAACATTAATAGCTTAAGAGGCCTCAATACCCATGACTATCATGTCATAATCGAGAATATTTTACCTATTGTGGTCAAAATATCAAGTTTGGAAAAGGGACCAAGATTGGAGATTATAAGGTTGGGCCTAATATTAAAGAGAATGAGTTTACATGTATTAGATCCTTCGAACTTTGCTAGTTTGAGGCAAGAGGTTGTTGAAGTCCTTTTTCTATTGGAACATGAATTTCCACCAACAATATTTAACATTTCGATGCATATTTTGATACATTTTGAATATGAACTAGAGCATTGTGGGCCAGTAAGAGAGAGATGGATGTATCCTATAGAGAGATATATGAAGGTTTTGAAAATATTTGTTCATACTAGGGAAAAAATAGAAGGTAGCATGTATGAGGGATATTCAATGAAAAAGGTCGTGGGATTTTGCACAAAATATATAAATGATTTTAAAAGTGTCAATCGAAGTGTATGGGATGAAAAAAAAGATGAGAGAGTTGCAGGTGAAGTATTAGAAGGAAATCGAAGGTGCTTTAATATATCACATGAAGAAAGAAGTGTGATGCATGCCTATGTTCTTCAAAACACATCTTCATTCGATAAGTGGCGCAGGTGAAAATATTTTTTACACAATAATTTATTGATTCAATTGCATTTACAAATTTATATTATTAATATTATTATCTTATATGTTCATAGTCTATGTAGGAAATATGAAGAAGAGAATCAAACATGGATGCAATATCAACCTCAAAAGCGGATACGTCATGACTTTATTGGAGGTGATTCTTTTCCAAAATTTGAAGAATGGATTGCTAATGCAGTCAATGATGCAAAATAAGAAGGTCAAGGTATAACAATGGAGGAAAGTGAGATTTCACAACTTCCACATATATGGGCTATGATTTTTAGTGGAATGTGGGCATATGGTAGTCATTTAAGAGTGGAAGAAAAGGACAAAGGAAAGGAAAATTGTGATTGTGTTTTTAATGTTGATTTTCTTCATGAAACTGAAAAGAAATTTTATGTTGGATTCATCCAAGAAATTATTCAAGCTGGTTATGGTGAAAATATTCATGTATTTTTAAAATGTAAGTGGGTAAAACCATCTGCAGTAGAACATGATGAATATGGATTTGTACGTGAAAATACACGCCAATTTTTATCAAATATGGATGAGACGTATGTCTCCTCTCTTCAAATTAACCAATAATTTCTAATTGATGATGTAAGAATCCTAGCATGGTCGTATGTCATTCAAACATGGTCTTGCTCAAAACAAAGATTCATGAAAGTTGTCGATATAATACTTGATGTGAAATACGTTGATAATTTACAAGAAATATTTGAAGAAGTGGTTGAATATGATACTAGAGTGATTGAAGAAGAGAATTTGATTACCAACAAAGAGATTGGGAGAGAGAATTTATTGCATGCCACAGATGAGGATGACGGAGATAATCAAGAATATGCACACACAAGCGATTGGGATTATGATCTGGGTGACAATGTAGATGATTATGATGATGATTCGTCACCTTAACTAGCTTGTCACCTAAACTCTGATTATATGTATGATGTAATTTTTCACTATTGTTTTACTCATGCATTTTTCAATATAATCATCATTATTTTTCGTGTACATTGTATACAAAACCTAAGTTGTTCATTGTTGTTTTGAAGTGCATTTAAATTATTGTTAAGGGTTAATAATAAACCCATTTGATCATCTTACTATACATTTGGCTTTTGGAGCAATCACTCAATTAAATTCTAAGTATTTTTATTGTTTAACCACTTTTGATTTGAGTACAAAATATAAGTTTGTATTTCACTTATTTACTATTGATTTCAAGTTATATAAGAAACACTTCAGGAGCTGATTTTAAGTGGTTTTTGTTCTTTCACTTGTGCACTTAATTGTTCATCACATGCAATTAATAAAATTTGAGTTTCAAACTCATATTCCAAGGTTGTTCTACTAATTCAAGTGGTTGATTTATACATTATTATTTATTTGGAATTTAGGATATGAATAAAAATCATGTGAAGCACAAACTAGATGAATGCAACGATAATGCATAAATCTTGACAGAATATGAGTTCTCCCGCTGGGAAAATGTAGCTAAGAATGATGAATTTTATCTTCTCTTGGTTTGAAAAACAGGAAAGTTTTTAATCCACTTAAGTAGTATACTATTTGTTTAATAGTTTTTAATTTTTTATGGGCAAGAAATTTATGTATATAAGACATAATATGATTTTTTTTATAGGAAAGAAAAAAATAGCACAGAGAAAGTGGAGCAAAAATCAAAGGGAAATAAAGATGTATTGACACCAAATATGCGTAGAAGAAAACACATTAATGATGCAATGAATGTAAATGCTGAAAAGAATAGTGGTGGTGATGATGTGCAAATTGACAATGCACATGGTGATGTGCAGGAAGATATTGCATATGGTGAAGTACAATGTAAGGATGATCTCTTCACAAAAATTATAAAATAGATTATCAATAATCATGAGATTAAAGGAAAATCAAGTTTGGAGATCATTTATTCAAAATTAAAGGAGATGTTAGAACCAACATTTATAGATATCGGTATTGAGCTACCCACTGCCAAATTTGATCTGGTCAAGAAACATGCAGTTCCGGTTAATCCAAATTGTGAAGATAATACACTTACATCTATTGTTCTTCAAAATACACCTATGACATCTACTGATCGAACTGGATCAACTAGCAATATTGCTAGTGGTTCAGAAGATGTGTTTGATTTTGTTAAAAGACAAAAATTCAGTCAATGTTTGTATAGATTTACAGATAGGAACACAAAAGAAAGGAAAATAAAAGGTAAGAAGTGATTCTTGGTTGATGCATCAAAATATGGTGAGCCCATAGGTCCAAATGCAACAAGGTGGGCCTCCGATTTGGGAACAAGATGTAAGGCGCATTTGGATATTACCAAATCAAATTTTGTAGATCAAGATCCACAAAGTGTGGAAAATGTTATACAAAAATGGAAAATTATTTTGAGATTGTTGGTGGACAAATCTCTAAAAAATATTACAAGTCTAATATGAGGATTTTGATGAACAACTATAGATACAATTGAAGAAAACTAATCATTGAAGGAAAAGATAGGAAAAACTCCACTCGATCTCCAAAACAAGGGAAGAATTGAAGGAAACTATGCATTCCGAAGAATATTTTACAAAGAGGAACAAAGGAATGAAAGCAAGAGATAATATGAGGGTTCCATATGCATTTGGTTGAGGTGAGTTGTAGGCCAAAAGAGACAAATTTACAGTAGGTGTTTCTTTTTGGTTGAATTTAAATTATTATTTATTTCGATTTATTTATTGAACTGACTATGTTGAAAATTGATATTCTCTTTTAGGTGGAACATAGTAACAAAGAACCAAGGGAAGAAGATATTGTCCAGTATATTGTAGAATTACAGTCTGGTAAATCTGACAGTAAGTTCAAGTGCAAATCTAGAGCATCAATAGAGATTTAGAAGTCTTCAGTTGGAGTTGAAAGTAGCCCAGTAAGAGCCACTAAAAATGATGTCAACTCGAGTGTTGGGTACCAACATGTAATGATTTGCATACATGATCTCAGTGAGACAATTTCACAGTTGGTTGCCTCTGTTAAGCCTATAGTTTTTGCATGGAATAAACATAATTCCATTGATTCAAGTGAGGTAAGAGGCTCTATTGATCTCATTTCTTCTTGTTTGAACATGTGTATGTCATTTGTTCTTGCAAATAAATATATTGTATCTCATTTCTTCTTGTTTTACTAGTTTTTGTTCTTGTAAATTGAACTAGAAGTTGTAGGGTTTTGTATGTTTCCACTCAGTCTACTACATTTATAGTGAAATCTTAAGTGCTATCGCTTACACTCTCTTGTTGAGAATTAGTGCTCTCACTTAAATCTCTAGGATAGTCTAGTTTCTTGTGAACATGCATTATTCTTCTTCTTCCTTCTCATCGACCTTGCACTATGTAGAACCATCCTCTGTTTCTAGAATCAACTCTCTGTGTTTCTAGAATCAACTTTGTGTTCTTCCTTTAAAATTTCAAGTATGTTTGATACTTGGAAGTATTAATTAGTAGTAAAAATGAATGATTAATTTCATTACATTCAAGTAATGATTTTTTCCAAACTCACAACCTCTTAACAATGCTTCCTCTCACTAATATTCTTGTAAGAAGGTATGTAACTCATATATTACTTCTTCATCCTCTAATTTTGCAATAATGTTTGTTGTCTAGTTTATAGCTTTAGGACTACTTAAATCCTATTGCAATAGGGAAGATGAATCCTTCAATGAATCACCACTACTCTCCCCAACATCTTTGATAATATCAACACTTAGAGTTAATAGGACATGTTGTGGTACATGAGGAAATAATTAATTGGATATTTCCACTTTTCCACTTGATGTTGCAGCTCTGAGGGAAAGACAGAGTTCCATGTCCCTGAAAATTATCTCAAAAAACAACTATACAACTTGTAGGCATCCCCTCTCTACAAATCTCATGAATGGCCTAAAAAAGGTAATTGCTTTACCCTCATCCAAAAGACATTCCATGGTACTGATATTTATAATGAGATGCAAATCCCATAGAAAAATCCACATCCATATCCAATATGTTACACTGGTAAATGTATGAGTAAATAGTTGATGTGTTAGAAATATAAAAGCAATGATTAAAGGGCGAAGAGAAACAAAACAAAAAAAATAAATTGCAGAAGGATCAACATCTTTGCAACAAATTTGAGAAGAAATTGAAATAACAAAGTAAGAGAGAAGGTTTGTGGAAAAGAAATATCCATATTCAAGGCACCATGTCCTAAACCAAATTCCAAAAAGATAAGGTTATCACATAAAAATATTGTAGCATGTACACATGTTCTTACTCTAGAACCTTCCTAAAAACAACTCATGCATGTATTGCCTAGGAAATTAAGATCTAAAACTAAGTAATGCGAGATGCATTCTAACTAGCACAAGATCCTCATCATTGCAAATTGTAAATGATTTAGTAACCAGATAAATTGCATAAAATGACATTGGTAACCATTCTCAACAACACCCCTTAAGTTGTAGGTGAGGCCACAAAGATAAATGTTGAATATAGTGGCATGCAGGTTTATAGATACCCAACTCAACACACAGACAGTTGAGGTTGAAATACAAATGAGAGTAGGTTCAAGGATACCTAGCTCTAATCCAACTATGATTTGGATAATAGATACTCATCTCAAATAAGTTTTCCATGACTAATATACTGCAACAATGAGTGGGTTAATGAATACCCAACTCAAGACAGGGTTGGCCCTATTCACAACACCATCCCTCATCTCAAATAGGATTCTTTGGAGAGAAGGAATTACATCACACCTTTCCCCCCTTAATGATGAATGTGGGCCATATAGTGAATGTATAATCTTCTTTGAATGTTATATTTTCAACACTAACATGGTGATGCAGACCCCACCCTCTCACAGGTTCCGCTCAACCACCCAGTCTAGGATAATTTTAGTCGAGAGTTGAAATTAGCTCACAGGCTCCCTCTGAGATCAAAATCTTAATGCAATGGTCCTTAAAAACTTCTTCCCGAATGAAAATTTTCATTCTCAGGAGTTCCCAAGTGCTTACAAAGCCTCCTCGGAGATAGAGGGCCAACACCGTGGGCCAAATATTCTAACCCTGAAAGTTTCGGGACTTCGGAACTTTTGGTTCCTCTTATATCTTAATACAAATTCCATGAACTGTCGAACACTAGGAATTCAGATCGACGGTCCACAATGAGCTATGAGATTGACATCCCAGATTATATATTTCAGGCTTTGGCGATTTTATTCACAACTCCTTTTTCCAAAATTCTCTTGGATCATTGAAAAGTGCTTTCACCGAGTCTCAGTTTGACGGTCCACAAGCTTAGATAAAATGAATGGTTTAGATCAATTCCCTTTGGGCTTTGACTATTTTCTCCTTGTCTGCACAACGCTTTGATTTCACCAAAGTGTCGAGTTCCCGAACTACGGGATCTTGTGCCACACGTCCTCTCCAATGGACGGTTGGGATTAACTTTGACACTTCGGGCCTCCGCGAGTCTCCACAAAGCCATGCTATGTTTTCTCCGGAGAACTGAACCTTCGGACCTCTGGATCTCTTTCCATGTACCATTCCCTAAATCAATGATCGAGATCTACTTTGGACTTTGGGACACCAGAGAGATCGTCCTCTTCTTCCCACTATTCTTTTTGGAGTATCTATCCTCCAGACTACATAATTTGATGACGCGTGTCCTTTAGAATGGACAGCTTAGATGAAC
Organism: Picea engelmannii; assembly: GCA_009831015.1. Lineage (NCBI taxonomy): Eukaryota > Viridiplantae > Streptophyta > Pinopsida > Pinales > Pinaceae > Picea > Picea engelmannii. Next base: position 166,610 of record ML802106.1, on the reverse strand, counting down.
TCTAGCCTTTGGGACTTCGAGAGTCCTCCACTCCTACTTCCGCCAAAATTCTAATACGTCGAATTACACAATCTGCTAACATGTTTCCTCGAATTTTGGATGACCATGATTCACTTTGGCCTTCAAGACTTCATGGGTCCCGATTTATCCACATGCCAAATTCTCCAAATGCACGAAGTCTGAAGGAATTTGCTGATTAAATTGCATGCATATTCTCTTGATCTGACGGTTTTCCACACTCCTACAAATTCTCGAATGGATCTTGACGATAGATCTTGATCCTCGATAATTCCTCCTTTAAACTTTCTTTACGACTTCTTCGAATGTGTGAAGTCTTATAGACTTGCAGGGTTTAAGACTTGTGCTACGTCTCTAGATATGAGGATAACAAAAGATCCTAGATCCTCCTGATAAAATCTCCACCATCCAACTTTTAAACAATGAATCTTCCCCTCCTTGAATATTATGACCTTTATCCTTCCTAATATTGACTTCACAAGATCAATAGAATCTCTAGCGCCGTCCTGTGAGCTCCTATGATACTTTAAAGCTCTGAACTTATAATTTTTCTAAGTCCCTCCTATGGAATTTTTATACTCGTTATATATTTTGATCTTTGTTCCTCTGAGTTTTATAGACCTCTGGCGCACTCCTTGCATCCCTAAAATTTCTGATGAATATTAGACTTCTATATTTTAGAGAAAATTTTAGACTTAGATATTTTTTTAAGAAAATCTCCTCACGCACTCCTTGCACAGGTCACCTCAAATATTTTCTCTCCTTTGAATAATTGTACACTCTCTGCACTTCAACTAAGAAATTTTGCACTCCTTTCACTTCCACTGTAAATTCACGTTATCTTTGTTGATCTTCTGAGTCTATATCAACTTGGAATATGCACTCCTTTTGGGAACTATGCACTCCTTGCACCAGGAATCTCATAAGAGAAAACAAATGAAACTTAAGGAAACATCAAAGGTTTCCACACTTAACCATAAAAAACATATTCATGCATAAAATATACATAAACAAATAACAGATAGAGAACATAAAGAAACATCACATGTACTCAAATAACTCAGATGAAAACAACACCATACAATTAGAATCAAACCTCTCTGCTTGTATTCATTCAGTAAAATATGTACATGGAATCATACAGTTCTTTGCAACTCCTCATATGCTTCAACAACTCTCTCAACAATAACAATAAAATTAAACAACAACTACAATATTGAACAACCTCATTTGGGCATACGATAAATATATTTATACAACGAGGGGCTTATCGAGCATTCCCTCTAGAATACCTTAGAGCTATCCTATCATAGTTACTTCATTCATCTACTAAGGAATATTACATTGAATGGCGATTACATTCATATATGAGTCGATACTCAATATTTGTACAACCTTATCTGCTAATTAAAATGATTACAATCCTTGGAAGACTTCTTTGATGTCTCTTTCCTCAAAATATTTAACAGCTTTAAATTACTATCTTTTCAAAATAGAAAGACATGCTCCTCCTTGGAATTCAAAAACAATTTGAAATATGCGCGTTGGATTCTTATGGACATGGAGATGGTCTCTTTAATGTTGATGGAGATGCTCATGCATCATACTCCTCTGGCCAAAAATTCATGGACTTGTGTCCATGAGCTCCTGCACTATTTTTCCATGCTTCTTAATGTCAGATTCATTTACCCAACTAGAATCCTCTCCTGGGTGACCCTTCCACTTCACCAGGTACTCAAAATAAGTTTTCCTCATGGTATTCTTACCAATCCTTTGATCTATGATATTCTCAATTTGTGGCTTTTCTATTGTGGCAATCTTATTCTCCCACTAAATCTCCTTTTGATCCTCTGATCCTCCTATATCATCCATCCTGTAAGGGTACATGTCTACAACATTGAATATGGGTTATATTCCCACATCCTTTAGCAGCTCAATATCATATGCATTTGCATCAAACTTCCTAAGGATCTTACATGGTCCTATTTTCTTCATATTTAATTTGTTATATGTTCCCCTTGGGAACCTCTCTTTCCTCAGGTGTGCTAAAACTTGATCTCCAACTTTGAAATGAACCTCTCTCCTTTTATGATCATCTTGGATTTTATACTTCTGACTGCTCTCCTGCAATTGTCTTTTTATCTGATCATGAAGCTTCTGCATTTGTGCAGCAAAGTCTTTTGCTCCTTCACTTCTAAACTCATCATGTTTCAAATCCCTCAACTCCGAGATTCCTCCCAGATGCGTTCCATACACTATTTGAAATGGACATTTTCCAGTGCTTTTGTTTGGAGAATCATTATAAGAAAACTCTCCCTGCGGTAGAATCCGATCCCACTGGTTATGATGTTCAGTGACCAAAATTATTAGAAATGTCCCTAAAATATGATTTATAACCTCAGTCTATCCATCTATATGAGGGTGACATGTTGAAATGAAAGACAAATATGTCCCCATCCTTTTCCATAGGGTTCTCCAAAAGTGTCCTACAAACTTGGTATCACTGTCTGAAACTATACTCCTATGAATGCCATGAAATCTCACAACTTCCTTGAAAACTAAATTGGTTATGTGTGTAGCATCATTGGTTTTCTGGCATGGTATGAAATGTTCCATCTTTGAAAATCTATCAACCACAACAAATATGCAATCACTTCCCCCCTAGTTTCTTGGAAATCCCAACACAAAATCCATACTTTTGGCATCCCATGGACTATCTGGAATAGGAAATGGATGATACAGACCAGTGTTCTGTTGCTTCCCTTTTTCATACTGGAAAACTCTACATTTGTTCACAAACTTATTCACATAAGATATCATACCTGGCTAATGGTATTAAGAACTCAGTTGTGCATAAGTCTTATCATGGATGAAATGTCCATCCAATCCTCCATTGTTTTTTTCTTTCAACAGGTTATCTCTCATTGAGCATTTTGGAATAGAGAGTTGGCTTCCTTTGAACAACAGTCCATTTGGAACTAGTTACTCTATCCACTGAATTTTTTCCCTTAGAAAAGGGTTCTCACATTCTTCATAAGCCTCTTTAAAATCTGGATCTTCATGATACATTTCCTTAAGGTGTTCAAACCCTAAGGTCTACACTTTAAATTCCTACATAATGAGACATGTCCTACTCAAATCATCAACAACTTTGTTAGCACTACCACTAATGTGCTTAGTAAAAAAAGTAAAATTCAGCATGAATTCTACCCATTTATTATTTCTTTGGTTCAACTTCTCCAGTCTGGTTATGGATTTTAAATCCTTATTATCACTATACAAAACAAACTCCTTTGGAATGAGATAGTACCTCCACTTTTTCAGAGCTTGTATTACATCATAAAACTCTTTATCATATGTTGAATATTTTCTCTTAGTGTCATTTAGTTTCTCACTAAAATAAGCAACATGCCTATTGTCTTTGCTCAATACTGCACCAATAGCTACTACACTTGCATCAGACCTCACCTGGAATATATTCTTGAAATATGGAAGAACCATAATAGGTTGTTATTTTATCTTCTCCTTCAATACTCTGAAACGTTTTTTAGCTTCTTCTATCCAATTAAAATACTTATGTTTTTTCTTTATGGTGTCCATCATAGGCGCACAAATTCCACTGAAATTATTGATGAATTTACTATAAAAACTTGCTAATCCATGGAATATTCTCACCTCAAATATGCTCCTTGGATAAGGCCATTATTCGATTTCCCTCAACTTCTCTAGATCCATCTTCAATTCATTTGAAGAGATAAAAAAACCCAGGTATATGAGTTATGTCTTCATGAAAGAACATTTATTCATATTTATCAACAACTTCTCTTGTTGCACCCTCCTCATCACTAATGTCAATTGTCTTAAGTGCTCTTCTTTAGTTTTACTAAAGACTAGGATATCATCCAAATACACAATTAAAAACTTACCTAAGAAGTCTTTGAGTACTTCATTCATCAATGTCATGAATGTGCTTGGGGAATTTGTTAATCCAAATGGCATAAAAATCCATTCATACAACCCTTCATTTGTCTTGAATGTTGTCTTCCATTCATCTTCTTCTCTCATTCCTATCTGATTATAGCCACTCTTCAAGTATATCTTGCAAAAATTATTTTCTCTACTGAAGAAATCCATCAAATCATCCATTCTAGGTAAAGGGAATATATACCTAATGGTAATCTTGTTGATGGCTCTGGAATCTGTGCACATTCTCCAACCTCCATATTTATTTGGACTCAACACAGTTGGTATTGCGCATGGACTCAAACTTTCTCTGACCAAACCCTTATCCAACAAATCTTGGACTTGATCCTTGACCTCTTCATTTTCTTGAGGTGTCAACCTATATGTTGTTTTTTTTGGAAAACATGATCCTAGAATAAGGTCAATGTGATGACTAATACTCCTAATGGGTGGAAAAGTGGAAAAGAGTGAGGTAACTCATCCACCACAATATCAACAAAATTATCCATTTGTTCCTAAATTTCTACAGGTAGATCATCCATAGAAGTACTTGTAAGGATGACTCCGGGCTTTCTCACCATAGAAAATTGCATCTCCTATTCCTTCTTGACTTCATTCAAGAGTTCCTTCCCACTCATGGAGAAGTATGCTTGGGCTATCTTCTTCCTTCACTTTCTTTTTTTTGTAAATAAGAAGTATATATATTAGGAACCTTCCAAAACTGAAGCTAAGTAGCAAAATACAAAGATAACCATGTCGAGGTTACTGGACTGCCCCAACACAGGGGGAACCAATCCAACTAGCCTATGAGTCACCATAAGTAGTATAATAAGCTAAGAAAAAATGTAAGAGTAAAATTGTTCATCATCTAAGACTTGAGGACTGACAAGACTTGAAAACACTATAGAACTAGACACCTGGTGAATAGTCTGGCCACGTGGTGTGGAGGTCCTTTGTCCAAGGCTCCTCCTCAACATATGTCGTCTGGTTTGCCCAAAGCCTTCCAGATCTCACCTCGCCCGCAGTTTCATAAACATTTCCCTCTCGCACAAACTTCTCTCGTTCCCTTTCTGCTGAGCATTGCGCCTCATACTGACCTTCACCTGTAGCTGCACCAGGATCCTCCATTGGAGCAGTTTCGGTCAGGCCTGAGGAGAAATCTTCATGCATGGAGGAGAGAGTCTGAAGAAAGAGCTCCACCTTGGCATCTGTATCTTGAAGGAGGTAATGGAGGTCCTCCACCCCCTGGCGGATTCCAAATACCAGATCGTGAAGGACATCCAGGTTGTCTCTAAACTGTGCAGTATTGAAGGAGTCAGTGAATTGTTGTCCAGCCTCCCTAGGCTCATGGTGAGGAGAAGGTTCGCAACCCAAGTTTCCCAGGGGGTCAAGGACTGGCGTGGGGGAAGTGGGATTCACCGGAGGGTTGAGAAGGTTCCGCAAGAGCGAGCTTGGCGACCTGGGGACCATTTCCATGCAATTGAACTGTGAGTTCATCGGGACGTGAGAGGAAGCCGAGAAGTGCTCAAACTGAAGCCGAGGGGAGGAGAAAATGGAGGGTGAGTCGGAAGGGGAGACTGAGGGCCGACGAGGCTTCCAAGGAGAGCCCCTCCTCGGTCTTCCCCTTGGACGCGTCATAAGGTTCCCAGTGCGACAGGCTGAGGAAGTCAAGAGCACCCGGTGAAGGTATATGGCCGGGGAGTGAGCAGGGACGACATCGAACCAGAGAATTTGAGCAGGGTCAAGCCATTGCTGCAACTGAATGAGCCCTGCGGGAAGCAAGCGTAGGCGAGTGACCAACATTGTGAACCAAAACATACAAAAGAGACAAAGGGGAGAGAGGGCTTCGTAAATGCCCCTTCGCATCACAGTAATTACCATTTAATCGCCGAGGAGGGTGGCAGGCTGTGGCACGAGCCCATCACGTGGCTCCATGCCTTGGTGGTTGTTGCCCGCTCCTGTCAATTGCCACGTTGGTCGCACTAACACCCCATCCAGGGGTCTTCCTTCACTTTGTTATCCTCCATTGGAAACAACATATGTGTATGACCATTCTTCTTAAGAGTGTAAGTATTTTTTCACCCATCATGTATGACATTTATGTGAAATTTCCATGGTCTTCCCAAAATAACATGATAAACTTCCATGGGTATTACATCACACAAAATCTCATCTTTATAACCCCTTATCTTAAATTCAACATTGCATTGTCAACTTACCATGACTTGGTGCTCTTTCTGGAACCACAATACATTGTATGGGTTTGGATGTGCAGTTGTCTCCAGCTCCATCTTTTCCACCATTTATGTGGATACCAAATTATCAGTGCTCCCAATGTCTATTATTACTTTGCATACCCTGTCCTTGATCTTGAAAGTAGTCCTGAATAGATTGTTTCTCTGGACTGTTTTTTCCACCTCCTTCTATGGCTTTAAGATCATTTTCCTCATCATGAGGGACTTCCCGTCTTTTGCTTGTTCTGCCTCAACATTCCTTCTTTGATCTTCATAAATGTGAGCTTCTCCACCTCCTTCTTTCTTTTTCCTCTTAGGACATTCCCAAGACATATGCCATGTCTTTCCAAAGGAATAGAATCTCAGTTCTCCTCCTCTACCTCTTCCTCTTCATCGATAAAAAGAATTTCTTCCACCATGTTTTCCACCTCTAGAACTTCCTCCTCTTTCTCTATGAATGTGAGACTTTCCTTCTTCAGGTTTAGGTTTCTGGAACTTCCTGTTGGATCATGTTGTCATTGATGTCAAAGGAACAAAGTCTTGTCATAGTATATTGATGAAGTGTGTATTGTCATTTTTGTAAATGAATGGATTTCAAGTGAAGTCATTGATAATTGAAGTCATGCATAGATGAAGATGGATCAATGATGTCATGCATAGATGAATATGGATCGATATGTTGTCATTGATATATGATGCATAGATGGATGGATGCATTAATGTATTCATCGTTGGATCATGTGGTCATGCATAGAATCAATGACAAAGGGACAATGTCATGGTGATGTCTTGTCATGGTTTCTAGTTGGATTGACTCATTATTTTCTTGTCATAGTTGAAAGCAAGTACAAATGGATGAACTCCAAAGTGGTCCCCTTATGGTGAAATCCATCAAGGGAAGACACTTTGCGGTTGAGTTATCCTAGAAGTATGGTTAGAGAACCCATGCTTAATTGTGGAATAATGAGATGAATATCAATGAATTTGTCAGTGAAACTATCCTATATGGATAGTTCTTTTCATTCCATTTCTGGTGGTACGTGGAATTTCACATAACTCCTCATGGTTTGAGAGTTAAGTCCTTACGAAGTTGGAGGACCCTCATGTGTTGGCTAGAATCCCCAAAATATCAAAGAATTCAAAGTGCTTACAAAGAAGAAATTATTTAAATAACAAAAGTGAAGTGATGAAGTCAAAGAGGATTATTTAAATAATAAAGTTAATGGAGAACTTTCTAATTATGGAAAGTAGCTATAAATGGATTAACCATAAAAATAACGAAAGAGGGTTAAATGGACAAGTGGCCATGTGAACAAAGTGGCTAAGTGGACAAAGTTGGATAAAGGTGTCCAGTTGGACAAAATGGTTATGTGGATAAAGTGGATATGTGGACAAAGTGGCCTAGTGGATGATTCTAAGGAAGCTACTTCGAGAGTATAAATAATAGGAAAGGGTCTCTTGTAAAGACATATCTCTTGAGCATATATTGAAGATCTATTCCAAGTAAGAGAGTGATTGCAAGTTCTCATGGACGCATCAAATTTTCCGTAAGTCTGAGATATTGATGATGAAAGTTTCAAAAGTTCAGAAACCCTAGTTTCTGAAGGAGCACACGGGATGCAGTGAGCTAGAGCACGTACATACGCAGGCAATAGTGAGGAAGGGCATGTACACACATGGGATGAAGGAGATCAGAGCGCGTACAATTGAAGAAATTCATGGAGACTTGAGTGTGAGTTGGTGCTAGGTTCCTGAGGGCTGAAGCAAGTTCCAGATCTTCATTCTATGGGCTCAGATCTTCCATAGAAGTTTCGGTATGGCTACATGATTGTTTTGATGGATACTCTTGCTTATGGTATGGTGAATGGTTAAATCATTCTTGGTATGGCTATTGTGATATGGTTTTATTGGTTCATTGACTGAGTGAGAAACATTCTTATGTTTTGTTGACGGGCGAAATTGAACGCTCGTCAACTGGAGGGGTGGATCTGGTCCGGGGTTGTCTAAATAACCCAAGCCGTTTGGGATGATCCACTCCGATGGGTTTGGCGACTCTGTTGGCCGATCTAAGTCCTAGTAAAATGAAAGAAAAACTAAGCTAAAGAAACTAATCTAAGTGAAAAAAGTAGCTACAACAAACTATATACAAATCTAAAGCATATATACAGTTTACTAACTAATACTATAGAGAAAATGTCCTACTTATTAAATGTTCATCTTATCAAATACAATTAAATCTCAATTACATATGTACAGTGTTTACAGAATACAAATTTTAATCGAAATTTGCAAAATCATTTGTAAGTTGTCTTATGACAGCGAAGCTATCTTTTTTTATTTTTATAATTTTTTATGAGAAAGGGATAAAATGACAACTATCTAAACTAAGAAATAACATAACAATCCTAACTGTAAATCTGAACTATAGAGATGAACAATGAGAGGCATTCAGAATACAAGAAATTTATATATTAACTGAACTAAATAAAGAGCATTAACAGACTAACCTGTAGTAACGCTTTCCAATTTGTCCCGTGCACATTATCCGATTTAGCTGTTTGATGGGAGGAAACCCGCACCGAATTTTCCACAAGATTCTTGTAAACAGGAAGCAATAGTGCTCTTTTAATACAGATGACAGAACAAACAAGACATAAAACAACAACAATCTTATAATTTACAGATCATCACATTTAGATAAATCCCTGTGTGAAGATTTGCATATAATTGTTCATTTAATTAAGAAGATAAACCTTCTGTTAATTAAATTCAAACAGAGTGATTGTTGTGAGTAAACAGAGACACATCAAATATGAACAAAATTTAAATCATAACGCATCAACCTGCAACAAGTCTTGATATCTAAAGTAGTCAATAACTTGATCACAAATTAAAATGCACAAAACTTGAATGAAAGTATGATAAATTGAAAGCTAAAGCTGTTACAAAAGATCCACTTCCATTCGAGTCTGTATCCTCATAAGTCCATAGTCTTTGTTCTCCCAACAGTGATGGGTTCATTACAAAAATAAATGAGTATATAAAGGCCACAGGGTAAAACATCCCTGTGGGAATTATCAAAAACTGTTTACAAAAAAAATATGGGAACAATCTCCCAAGTCTCTATTTCTGCCTATGACTAACAACTTAAAACAAAACTATATCACAAAAAGAATGTTCTAAACTGCCACATCTTGTCCAATTTTCCATTGAAATTCGTATGTACCTGTAGGTGGACAAGAATAAACAAATTTAGATAATGTTTTATTTGTAAAATTAACAAAAATATAAATTTTATGACTAGCTACAGAATCTCACGATTCTGTAGCTGGTCATATTTACAAACATAATCATTTTAAATAAATCCAAATGATAAACAAAAATACATTCAACCTATTAAACAAATCCTTAATTACTAATTTAAAGCAAAGCAAATCATTCACGCTAGAAGTAACCAAATCTTTTATGCCAATTTCAAATAAAGGAAATCGTAATTGGATCCATTTCAATCAAAACAGACTATAAACAAATATCAAACAAATCTTTGGTATGAATTCAATATAGATACAATATGTCAATACAACACTTAACAAAATTGTTTTTAAATCCAAAACTAACAGAGTCATTTTTTCGAATCAATAGATTACATTCTATTTATCAAACCAATCTCTGATATTAATGCATCGCATACACAAAAGACTATGCTAATTCCAACATACAGAATCGTTTCAAAATCAAACCAAACAGAATTGAATCAAACTAACTCAGAGTTGACACAATCGTTATACTAATTAAAGAGAAAATAAAACCGTATTAAATCGGTTCTATCAAAACATAACAATATTCGATTTTAGCAAACAAATCTTCAATGCAAACAAAATTCAAAACGAAATCAAAATAATAGGATCGTTTTTGAATCTATTTAAATGAAACATAACTAATTGAGAGAAAACATAATCGGCTATGCTAATTCAAACCAAATTATTCAAAATCGATGTTGAAATAATCATACCTGGGCTGTAGAAAAATGATTTGGTCAGGATAACCTTGAGTTGACAAAGGCAGTTGCTACCTCAACATTTCTGAAGATAATTGAACCTGTAGTCTTTTGTAATGATCCCAAGCCAAATTCTTTCTTGGAATCACTAACTACTACTAATTTATTGAGTTTTTAAGTGTATACAAGATTCATCAACACATGGAGATCACAATATATTCA
>ML802106.1:112534-138148 GCA_009831015.1 Picea engelmannii | reverse complement strand
CCGTGAGTAAACTGAGACACATCAAATATGGACAAAATTTAAATCATAATGCATCAACCTGCAACAAGTCTTGATATCTAAAGTAGTCAATAACTTGATCACAAATTAAAATGCACAAAACTTGAACGAAAGTATGATAAATTGAAAGCTAAAGTTGTTACAAAAGATCCACTTCCATTCGAGTCTGTATCCTCATAAGTCCATAGTCTTTGTTCTCCCATTAGAGATGGGTTCATTACAAAAATAAATGAGTATATAAAGGCCACAGGGTAAAACATCCCCGTGGGAATTATCAAAAACTGTTTACAAAAAAAATCTGGGAACAATCTCCCAAGTCTCTATTTCTGCCTATGACTAACAACTTAAAACAAAACTATATCACAGAAAACATGTTCTAAACTGCCACATCTTGTCCAATTTTCCACTGAAATTCATATGTACCTGCAGGTGGACAAGAATAAACAAGTTTAGATAATGTTTTATTTGTAAAATTAACAAAAATCTAAATTTTATGACTAGCTACAGAATCTCACGATTCTGTAGCTGGTCATATTTACAAATAGAATCATTTTAAATCAATCCAAATGATAAACAAAAATACATTCAACCTATTAAACAAATCCTTAATTACTAATTTAAATCAAATCAAATCATTCACGCTAGAAGTAACCAAATCTTTTATGCCAATTTGAAATAAAGGAAATCGTAATTGGATCCATTTCAATCGAAACAGACTATAAACGAATATCAAACAAATCTTTGGTACGAATTCAATATAGATACAATATGTCAATCCAACACTTAATAGAATCATTTTTAAATCCAAAACTAACAAAGTCATTTTTTCGAATCAATAGATTACATTCTATTTATCAAACCAATCTCTGATATTAATGCATCGCATACACAAAAGACTATGCTAATTCAAACATACAGAATCGTTTCAAAATCAAACCAAACAGAACTGAATCGAACTAACTCAGAGCCGACACAATGGTTATACTAATTCAAGAGCAAATAAAATCGTATTAAATCGGTTCAATCAAAACATAGCAATATTCAATTTTAGCAAACAAATCTTCAATGCAAACAAAATTCAAAACGAAATCAAAATAACAGGATCATTTTTGAATCTATTTAAACGAAACATAACTAATTGAGAGCAAACATAATCGGCTATGCTAATTCAAACCAAATCATTCAAAATCGATGTTGAAATAATCATACCTGGGCTGTAGAAAAACGATTTGGTCAGGATAACCTTAAGTTGACAAAGGTAGTTGTTGCCTCAACATTTCTGAAGACAATTGAACCCGTAGTCTTTTGCTTCTTCTTATTGGCTTGTAGCCCGTCGTTTTCCTTTGACAACACAGTAACTCGTTCCTCCAATGATTTAATTTTAGATTGCAATAGGGGAACAACGATGTAGTAACGTTCAAGCCAAGAATTGTATTGAGTACATGGTGGTTGATCGGGCCGAGCCACTACAGGTGAGGGTTCTTTTAAGTTACCAGGGGTTCCATTCTGAAGCTTAATTCCCAGAAAGTTAGGGTCATCCTTGAGGAATGGTGGTAGATTGGAAACGTAGTCATAGGGTTGCATAGAACAAATACCATGTGAATAAGGGTATTCCTCGGCCAAAAAGCGTTCAACCTCAGAGTCTGAATCCTCGCTCAAAACAATAGGCTTCTGGTCAACATTTTGTTTGGGCTTGTTCCAAGCATATCTAGATATCCATTGTGCATTCTTCTTTCCCTTACTATTGACACCAGTATCACCTTTTCCTTTCCTCCTTACAGGCCTCTTGATGGTCTTAGTATTGTATTTAGCACACGGGTCGGACATGGTATCGGGTAGGTCAATGTTGGGGCAATTTGAGGGTTTGAGAGGGGGTAGAAGGGTAGGAGGTGGCACGGCAGGCCCAACCAGGGTTTCAGTGACCACAACCTTGTCCACTTGAACACACTCGGGAGTGGCAAAGCCATTCCTTGATAGGAAGGCTTGCCAACAGTCACCACTAAGCTTCAAATGATGAATGATAATGATTTTGATCAAGCAGTGATGGAAAAGGTTGTTATCATCCCTCTCACGCTTAAATCATTTGGACATTTTATAAATGCTGCGTAGGAGATAGTGAGGCATATTCAGAGGGTAGTATATGAAATTCATTAGCAACCTGAGATGATAAAGAAACACCAAACCATAACGACCCTCGCAAGTCACAAATTGCTTTACAATTTCTAAAATATCATGCCATCTGGACTTGAGGGTAGTGACATGCATACCTCTATCACAACTAACAATCTTCCTCGATGTGAATAGGAGCAGCCATGGCACCTCGTCCACTTTTGATTTCTTAAACCACCTCTACCCTCTAGCTGGTAAGCCTGTAGGTGATCTGAGGAATTCCTCATTTAGCTCAAGTTGGATATCCCCAACCTTAGCCCTGCATCTGTCGAATGTGAGAGCAAACTGTTGGGCGACTGTAAGGTTGAAAACCTCAAATTTTATGATAAAAACTAGCCAGCCACTATTCTCTAGGTCTTTACGAGCATTGTCAAATAGCAGGAGAATATGGATGCCATTAGGTTCTATGCTCACTACAGGTGACATAGGACAAAACACACAGTGAGTAGGGTAAACGAACAGGGGTTTGGACAGGGTATACGCAGGACCGTGAGCTCACGGGCTTCCCCGAGACCAACAGAGGTAACCCGAGATACAAGGCAGGCATTAATGCCTAAGTGTGCGAGGGTGGTGGAACTAAAAAATCCATGCAAAACAGTCATATCAAAATGTACAATTGACGGCGCTCTGGTGATCACTATTGCAATGTGTTAAAAGTAATGCCAATCAAACAATTATTGAAAAATATGGTAAGTCGACCCAAATATGTGCACAAGCAATAGTATTTGCATGATTTAAAACAACATTTTGAATTTAGCACCAAATATTTGACCATAAAACTTATGCTTTGTATGAAACCATTACACCATGGGTTTAATCACTATGTTAATTTGTTCTCATGAAACCATGGCACGTAGGAATTTGACCAAAGACAATAGAACATGAAACCGCCAATGTATCAAGGACTCAATCACAATCACTAGAATATCATTTCATCTCAAACTTAATAAAATGAAGTCATATTAACAGAAAATGCCAAGTGGGTAAATATTTGGTGTCCTACCAACTGTGTGACCATCATTGAGTGAAATGAACACATAAACAAGAGTAACCATAATAATCCAGTGACGATTTTAATGCCATCGACATGACTTTGAACCAAATTTTTCACGCTTGCAGTCGTGAAAATGAAAACAAAAGGCAGTTGTGCGAATGTGCAAAATGACAGTGTCGTTTTATTCAAAAGATTGCGATGAGAATCAAGGATTCCAGAACACTTGTGTAGGCAGCTTATAAGAAAAGGATAAAATGTGAAATGGCTTCCAACATGTTTCAGTACTGATATGGTTGTCATAGTATATTGGTTACATATGCATGATTGAGTAGCAATCATATTGTATGGTTGAGGAGCATGAGTAAGTTGTTGGAGAGAATAGATGTGTTGTGATTGGTTATGGTACATATTGGACAGTGAAGGGGAGAAGTGGATGTGACAGAGGATGCAGAAGATCTGAGTTTTCATGGAGAGAGAAAACCCTAGTTCTTAAGGAGGCACATGCAGGATTCTCTCAGCCAGACCACATACATACACGGGTTGCACTATTGGTAGGCAAAATACATACACGTTTTGCACTACTGATAGGTCACGTACATGTTGACAGAATGGTATCTATTGAGGATTGGATCCTCTTCTTATTTGGTGTTGAGTTTTGTAAGCTAAGACTTGCATTGCAGAGTTGGTGTTCTTGTGGAGTTGATACTCTATTCAGTTGTTGTTGATAAACCCAAGGATTGTAGTCAATAATAAAAATACAATTTTACATACATCTTGTGTTCTTTGTGGTGATGGATTATTGATGATACATGTTGTTGTTATCTTTTGTTGATATATGTTCACATACAACTAGTTATAAATGACAGTAATAAGTTATGATTAAATGGTGATTTATAACTAAGGAGTTTTTGTGAAGGGAAGTTGAAAAATATCCCTACACTGATTCACCCCCCCCCCTCATTGTGGTCGGTGTGTCCAACAATTGGTTTCAGAGAAGGCCTTCACTACAAGCCTTAACAAGATTGGAGGACATCCATGGACACGCAAATGGATGATGAAGTTCCAATCCTCGATGAGGAAAATTATTAAACATGGAGAATAGAAATGAAAATGCATTTGAAGGAAAAAGGAGTAGGTGTTTGGAAATAAGTTATTGGCGGATCATTTCCCTTGAAGAATAAGTCAAAGTTTGAAGCTCAAAAGGAATAAAATAAGAATTATGCATTGTCTCTTAAGACCATATTCAATGGACTCTCAAGTTCTATGAAAGAAATAATGGGATGATGCACTTATGCCAAGGATCTATGGATAAATCTAGAGAATACATACCAAGAAAAAAAGGAAGACACTAAAGACAACTCCATCAAGAATAATGAAGGTAAAGAATCTCCACAATCCTTTGATTGCAATAATTCTAAATGTGATGATGTTGAATNTGCCAAGGATCTATGGATAAATCTAGAGAATACATACCAAGAAAAAAAGGAAGACACTAAAGACAACTCCATCAAGAATAATGAAGGTAAAGAATCTCCACAATCCTTTGATTGCAATAATTCTAAATGTGATGATGTTGAATGGTTCTCTACAAGTAAAGAAGATCTAGAAATAATTTGTGTAGAATCAGATGGAAATTATCCCATGGAAGAAGTAGAAGAAGAAATTTAAAAGATTAAAAAGAAAGTTGATTGGGGTCTATATGAATACAACTATGACCATAGTTATATAGACTATAACTATCTTTATGAGAACACTAAAATATTTCTTGAAAAGAATCAAAAGCATATTTTGAAACTAAAGAAAATGCTCAAGGAACAAGAAGAAAGTAAAAGGTCTCAATTAGAAGAAAAGGAGGAAGAGATCAAAAGACTAAAGAATGAAATAGAAGAAAAGAAGAAGGAAGGTGATGAGATTAGAAAAAGTCTTGAAGTTAATATCGATCTCAAGACCCAAATTGAAGAAGCAAAAAGGGTAGATGAACTATTAAAGAATCAAGTAAATGAAAAGGAAGATTCATGCCATAAGTTGGATGCTAAAGTTGTTGATCTTAGAAAAAAAGTAGAGAAGTCAAACAAATTCTTGAATAACTCAACAATATTGAATGAAATCTTGGATAGTCAAAGATCACCAAATGATAATTCAGGTCTTGGATACAACAAAGAAGCTACACATGTTGAATCAAGCACCTCAAAGAAGCTTGACGTAAGTCCCTCACTCTCAAAAGATGGAAATAATGTTGCAAGTCAACCATCTACACAAGGAAAGGAAACTTTCAAAAGAACAAAGCAAGGAAGACATCAAGAAGCCATCTTTACACCTCAAAGAAAATTCAGAAGAGAGACACCTTCAATATGGAAACCAAAGCAAAGGTATGAAAATGTTTTTCATGGTCAGTGTTACTCATGTAATGAATATGGTCACAAAGATTTGGAATGAAGATATTATGAAAGGAGAGATAATGAAAGATTTCATAACACCCTAAGGTGTTGGAGATGTAATCAAGTAGGACACATTGTTGCTCATTGTCAGACCATGAGATGCTACAACTGTATTGGATTTGGCCACAAATCCCAGGATTGTCGAAACACAAGAAGGAAATCCATGAGGAGTGTTTCATATAGTATGACTAGAATAACACATGAGTATAGAAGAGAAGACAATGTTGGAAAGATGGAAGCTCAGAGATCAGATTCTGAGAAGATGGAACACCTTGAGAAGTGGGTAAAGAAGAATGAACAATTAGAAAAGAATGGAAGCCCTAAGGAAAGCTCAATCTTGAATTCCCTTGAAGAATACATGGGTTACATAACAGTTACATACATACCCGAGTTGACCTATAAATAGGTCACGTACATACGTGAGTTGTCTATATAAAAGGTCGCGTATAGGTGGTAAAAGGCTTGGAAAGTAGGTTGTGAAAATAAGTTGCAGCTTGGTGTGATGGTATAACTCTGCATTGCAGGGTCTGACATGCTTTGTTGCAAGTTTTCATAATTACATGTTGGCATACATAATTGATGTATGTATAGTGATGACATATGGTTGAGTTTTGAAAGTCTATCCTTGATGCATTATACTAACTCTTGAGTATGGATTGAGGCATTTTCTGTTGAGGAACAATGTTGGTTGTGACAGTGAAGTTATGGAACTTTGGTTATGAGATATATCATGATGATGATAGATAGAGATGTCATTGATCTATTGAGGCACACTTCTAGTACATATATATTTGGATGCTTAGTATTTGTTGTGGTGAATGGCGGTTAAGGCAAATATGTTGGGAGTACATGGCTAGTACATATTTGAGTTCGATTAATTTATATTGTAATGTATCGTTATAAGCATATTTGTTAGATATATTGGTGCATGCATTTGGCATGTGGTTGAGCTACATATTGGGAAATGCAGTTGATGAGTTGATGAGGTGGTTATATTGTACATCATTGATGAGTCATATAGTTGATTCATGTTTGGTACACTTTTGGTACATTGTTAGAGGCACCTACTAGCAGTATGATTGTCACATGGCTTATGGTTGATATGGAATACATGCATGAGAACACATCTTGATTTTAGTTCATCTTGTTGAGGTTTGGTGCATGGTTTATGTAATTTATTGATACAGGTGGTGATACATGTTTAGTGCAATGTTGATACACTCATAGATGGTATATGTTTGTGGGTGATAGTACTTGGCTAAAGTACATCATTGGTATTACTTGTTTAGCATATACTTTGGTACATGATGTATGGGATGATATATTTGAGACACTTAAAGTTTGAGATACATGGTTGTGGCACTTGGTTCATGGTAGAGGCATATCACGAGTGATATGACACTTGTTTGAGGCACATGGTTGGCATGTTGGTAGAGGCATATGGTTGGTACACAATTGGCACATGTTCTTGGCATATGGTTGATACACTCCATCGATGATATCTTATATTATATTTTATGGTAATATTGATGTGAATGGTTGATGTACATAAGTGTTTTTCATGGTTGGCACACAATATGGCATGTGATGTACATGGTTGATGTACATGGGTGTTTTGCATGGTTGGCACACAATATGGCACATGATGTACTTGGTTGATGTTTTGTTCATGATTTTATATTCATTGATTTTGCTTCATGATGTATGGTATGGCATGAGTTTGATGCATGGAAAGGTCCAAGGATCGTCATAGGAAGAGCAGATCATTCTTGAAGCAGTTGATCTATGTTCCAGTTGAGTAGTAGCATTTGCAGTAGAAGCATATTGCAGTGGTAGAATATTGTTCATATTACAAAGAAGATAGGGGGAGACATACCCATAGGGGGAGTCATTCTTCTTCCCATGATTCTAGGAGGAGATATTTATCAGATGAAAATATAAATACTTGGAGAAAGATAATAGAGGCATGGTTCCAGGGGGAGTGATGGTCATAGGGGGAGCATGAGCGATATGTCTTCAACATTGCATCAGATTGATATCCCTTGTTTAAAAGGGGACATATTATTCAGAGGAAGATCAAAGGAGAGTTCAGGTAGGAGGAGGAGCCCCAAGGCGAGTTCAGGTAGGGGGAGAAGCCCCAATGAGAGAACTAACCTTTTCCATTGATTTCAAAGGGTGAGAGATAATCACATTGATGTGATTGAGATGACCATTGATGAAGATCAATGCCATGTATACATGTTGGCATCAATGATCGATGTTGACATCAATGTTGGTATTTCCATCAATGCCAAAGGGGGAGATTGTAGGATCATGTTGTCATTGATGTAAAAAGATTGATGTCAAAGGAACAAAGTCTTGTCATAGTATATTGATGAAGTATGTATTGTCATTGTTGTAAATGAATGGATGTCAAGTGAATTCATTGATAAATGAAGTTATGCATAGATGAAGATGGATAAATGATTGCATGCATACATGAAGATGGATCCATATGTTTTCATTGATATATGATGCATATATGGATGGATGCATTAATGTATTGATAGTTGGATCATGTGGTCATTCATAGAATCAATGACAAAGGGGCAATGTCATAGTGATGTATTTTCACGGTTTCTAGTTGGATTGACTCATTATTGTCTCGTCACAGTTGATAGGAAGTACAAATGGATGAACTCCAAAGTGGTCCCCTTATGGTGAAAGCCCTCACGGGAAGAGGCTTTGCGGTTGAGTTATCATAGAAGTATGGTTAGAGAACCCATTCTTAATTTTGGAATAATGAGATGAATATTAGTGAATTTCTTAATAAAATTGTCCTAGATAGATAGTTCTTGTCATGCCATTGTCGGTGGTATGTGAAATGTCACATAACTCC
The DNA here is from genome assembly GCA_009831015.1 of Picea engelmannii. NCBI lineage: Eukaryota > Viridiplantae > Streptophyta > Pinopsida > Pinales > Pinaceae > Picea > Picea engelmannii. The sequence continues at coordinate 129,651 of ML802106.1, read as the reverse complement.
TCACAGTTTGAGAGTTATGGCCTTATGAAGTTGGAGGACCCTCATATGTTGGCTACAATCCCCAAAAGTTCAAAGAAGTCAAAGTTCTTACAAAGAAGAAATTATTTAAATAATAAAAGTGAAGTGATGAAGTCAAAGAGGATTATTTAAATAATAAAGTTAATGGAGAACTTTCTAATTATGGAAAGTGTCTATAAATGGATTAACCATAAAAAATAAGGAAAGAGGTTTAAATGGACAAGTGGCCATGTGAACAAAGTGGATAAGTGGACAAAGTTGGATAAAGGTGGCCAGTTGGAAAAAATGGTTAGTGGATATGTAGACAAAGTGGCCTAGTGGATGCTTCTAAGGAAGCTACTTGGAGAGTATAAATAAGAGGTAAGGGTCTCTTGTAAAGACACCTCTTTTGAGAATATATTTAAGATATATTCTAAGTAAGAGAGTGATTGTAAGTTCACATGGACGCATCAAAGTTTATATAAGTATGAGATCTTGACGGTGAAAGTTTCGAAAGCTCAAAAACCATAGTTTTTGAAGGAGCACGCGGGCTGCATTTGGCCAGAGTGCATACATACGCGGGCTATAGTGAGGAAGGGTGCATACACACATGGGCTGGAGGAGATCAAAATGTGTACAATTGTAGAAATTCATGGAGACTTTAGTGTGAGTTGGTGCCATGTTCCTGAAAACTGAAACAATTTCTATATCTGCATTCCATGGGCTCAGATCTGAAATAGAAGTTTTGGTATGGTTACATGATTATTTTGATGGATACTCTTGTTTATGGTATGGTGAATTCTTAAATCACTCTTGGTATGGATTTTGTGATATGGTTTTATTGGTTCATTGACTAAGTGAGCAACACCCTTATGTTTTAGTACTGATATGGTTGCCATAGTATACTGGTTACTTATACATGATTGAGTAACATTCATATTGTATGGTTGAGGAGCATGAGTAAGTTCTTGGAGAGAATAGATGTGTTGTGATTGGTTATGGTACATATTGGACAGTGAAGGGGAGAAGTGTATGTGACAGAGGATGCAAAATATCTAAGTTTTCATGGACAGAGAAAACCCTAGTTCTAAAGGAGGCACATGTAGAATTATGTGAGCCAGACTACGTACATAGGTGGGATGCATTATTGGTAGGGTGCGTACATACACGTGCTGCACTACTGACAGGTCGCGTACCTCTTGACAGATTGGTATCTATTGAGGATTGAATCCTCTTCTAAGTTGGTTCTGAGTTGTGTAAGATGAGTCTTGCATTCCAGAGCTAGTGCTCTTGTGGAGTTGATACTTTATTCAAGTGTTGTTGATAAACCCAAGGATTGTAGTCCATAATAAAAAGAAAATTGTACATACATCTTGTGTTATTTTTGGTGATGGATTATTGATGACATATGTTGATGTTATCTGTTGTTGATATATGTTCACATAAAACTAGTTATAAATGACAGTAATAAGTGATGAGTAAATGGTGATTGCTAACTAAGGAGTTTTTGTGAAGGGAATTTGAAAAAGATGCCTACACTAATTCACCTACCCCCCCTCTTAGTGTGGTCGATGTGTCCAACAGTTATCTCAGATAGTTTCCTTTCCTCTGCTTGGATTCTTTCCTCTGTTTCGTTGGCTTTGTTTCCTGGCCAACTTCTCCTCTACCTTTAGTGCTGAATGATATGCATCTTCCACCGTTCTCATTGTCATCATACTGATTTCCTCTTGGATTTCATATCTCAGGCCATTAATATACAAGACAACCTTTTCCTCATCGCTCTCACAATGTCATTCTATGATGTTCAATTTGTAAAACTCCTCAGTGTATTCCTTCACCGACAAACCCTTATGTATCAAGTTCTGTAATCTATTGAATAGATTGATATGATAGTATTTGGGTATGAACTTAGCTTTCAATTTAGCTACAATCCTATCCAATTTTTTTATCTTTTTCTTACCTTTTCTCCTTCTGTCAGCTTGCAATTCATCCCACCATAATTCTCCATGTCTCGTTAATCTAGTAAAAACATACTTCACCTTCTTTTCATCCTCGATATCATGATAATTGAAGTACTTGTCTACTACTCGTATCCAATCCAACAACTCCTCAACATCCAAGTTTCCTTCATACATTGGGATTTCCATTTTTTCTCTGGCTCCCATTCTTGCAATAGATTTCAACAAGCGCTCCTCTGCAACATCTCCTTCTGCAACTTCTTCTACTTCCATCTCTTAACTCTCAGCTTCACTAACATCACCAACACTAGGTTCTCTTCTCTATGTTGTCTCCATGGAATCTAATCTTGCACGAAGTTGCCTCATTTATTATTCCATGGCTGGATTTGCTACAGGTCTATCCCTACGTCTTCTTGGTGGCATGGTTCCAAATTTTCTTCACACAGACCTTAATTATGTCTCTGAGACCACTTGATGCAGACCCCACCCTCTCATAGGGTGTGATTGACCTCTCGATCTAGGATCGTTTTAGTCAGTAGATAAAATTATCTCACAGACTCCCTTGAAGCCCAAAATATTAATGCACAGGTCCTTAAAAACCTCTTACTGAATGGAAATTTTCGTTCTTGGGAGTCCCCAAGGGCTTACAAATCCTCCACAAAGACCGAGAGTCAAAACCGTGGGCCAAAGGTTCAAACCCTGAAAGTTTTGGGACTTCAAGACTTTTTTATCTGGATCTCGGGGGCTGAGATCTAGATGGTTTGAATGTCGAGAGAGGAAGATCTTAGACATGCCAATATTGCATGAAAAGAAGCATGGAAAAAAAAACATGTAAATGAAGTACTTGGGAGGTGAGGCTCAGAGAGGAGCCTCACCTCTAAAACTAATTACCAATAAATCACCTAGAGCTAATTAATCTCACAGTGAACAATAAAAAAATATGAGAGAAGACAAAATGAGTAACTTGATATTATGAGAAGGATTTCTAGTTCTTTATATAGCATTACAAAATGGTCCATTCGACAAAGTCAAAAAAATCTCATTAAATGAGTCTCTATTATTAGTATAATAGATCTAACTACCCAACTAACTAAGTAGTGGAAAATAAAAACAGATACAATAATGGGAAGAGCTCATTAAATGATTCTCTATTATTATAATAATAAATCTAACTACCCATCTAACTAAGTAGTGGAAAATAAAACCCAATACAATAATGGATAGATGAGACTCTCTTTGACCCATATGGGAAACCTGTTAGCCAACTTAATTAATGAGGATGTGAGCATCTCCTTGATCCACATCGACAATCTATTAACTTTATAGCTTTATGACTTTTGCATCCAAATTTAGACCATGTGCCCCTTTAAAATTCAAATCACTTTTGGTTCCTCTTATCTCTTAATACATATTCCCCAAACTACAGAACACTAGGCATCCAAATCGATGGTCCACAATGAGCTTTGAGATCGACGGCCCAGATTATATATTTTGGGCTTCGGTGATTTTATTCACAACTCCTTTTTCCACAATTCTCTCGGATCGCCAAAAAGTGTTTTTGTCGAGTCTCAGATCGACAGACCACAAGCTTCGATCAAATGGAAGGTCCGGATCAATTCCCTCTGGGCTTCGATGATTTTCTACTTATCTGCACAACACTTTGATTTCGTCGAAGTGTCAAGTTCTCGAACTACGAGATCTTGTGCCATGGGTCCTCTCCAATAGATGGTTGGAATTAACTCTAGGGATTCGGGCCTCCCCCAGTCTCCAAAACACCACACTACATTTTCTCCGTAGTGTGGTACCTCCAGACCTCCTGATCTACTGCCACATACCCTTCCTAAAATCAATAGTCCAGATCTACTCTGGAATTCGGGACTAAGGAGATATTGACCTCTTCTTCCCACTACTCTTCCTGGAGTATCTATCCTTTGGACTACCTGATCTAATGACGTGTGTACTTTATAATGGATGGCCCAGATGAACTCCATCCTTCAGGACTTCGGGATTCCTCCACTCCTACTTCCACTGAAATGCTAATTTTTCAAAGTACATGATCTGCTGACACATTTCCTCAGATTTTGGATGGCCACGATTCACTTCGGCCTTTGGGACACTTGTTTATAATACATTTAATATATAAAAATCATGGGATCGGGGGCTATGCCCTCGATCCTATTTTTCTTCCAACCACACCATTTAACAAGATTAAATATATTCAATTCCATGTATGGTTAACTAAAATAAGACGGGTATAATGGTAACTCATTGGATTATCAAGCGTGGGACCCAAATTCGACCCTCCGAGATCGCAACCAAAATTTTAATCCACCTTACCATCTCTGGCCAATGGGAGACTGCCACATGGTAGTATCTCATTGGTTCACCTATGCATCCTCCACCTGTCTGGTCATGCCACATGTCTAATGTCGATTGGTCCACCTCAAACTGTACAGTTTCCATGTCACTTCATATGATCTATTGACTGTATTTACCACGTCAACATTGTACGACCTATATAGATGTCACGTGTCACCCTTCCAGTGGTTCCACATGGCACTCCCTTTTACATTTTTTCCTTGTTTCTTGAAAAATTCAAACGAACATAACATTTACATACAATGTCTATTTGAGGCGATCCATGTGCCATTGGAAATCTCTCGCCGAGATCTATGCAATGAAGTCATTTTCATTATAATTTGAGAAGATCATTTTTTTAGCTTTCCAGATCCTCTTGGATCATGTTTACAAGAAAATAAGTGTGTTTTTCAATCAATGTATACTTAAGTTCATCATCGGATAAGATATGGCTCATGTAAGATATTACTTGGTCATTATTTTGATAATCTTTCTGAAGAAGAATAAAAAATATTGCTTCTTCAATGGCATTGGTATAAATAATGAAATATTTTTCAAATTTTGTTTTTTCCAAAATAGGGGAAAAACTAATTGATTTAAGATTTTTTAGTGTCATCATTCCATGAAAATTATCGGTATTTATTTAGTTTCATATTGGTTTGACCATTCTAGCAAAATCAGGAATGAATATTCTAACAAAATTGATTTTACCTTTAAAAGATTGAATTTCTTTTTTAGAAGAAGGGGATTGAATATTTTGAATTATGATAACTCTCTTTGGGTGAATACTAATTCCTGAATCAGAAACAATATGAATAAGAAGCTTACCTATTGTGACACCGAAGATAGATTTCGTAGGATTAAAGGACATTCTGAATTTTCTGCAATGAAGGAATTTTTTTTGTATATGGTCAAAGTCATCTTGTTGGTTTCTACAATACACAGTTAAATGGTCAAGATAGATTTGGATAATTTTACCGATAATATCATCAAAGGCTATTTTCATATCCATTTGAAAAGTAGTACATGCGTTTAATAAATCGAATGGAATTCTTTCATAATCAAAGGTGCCACATCGTGTGGTGATTGTGCTTTTGTATTTGTCATCCATATTGACTTGAATCTGATTATAACATGAAAATACATCAAGGAGGGACATCACTTGTGATCCTTCTACTTTCTACAAAATGAGTTCCATGTTAGGAAGACAAAAATTATCTCTTACACTTATTTAATGCACATAAATCATCACATAGTTTTGTATGGCCATTCTTCTTCTACATTGGGACAATATTACATACCCACTCATAATAGTTTACAGGAAATATAATGTGAGCATTAATAAGATTTTCAACTTCTTTTCTAATAGTATGATCTGAGGGAATAATAGGCCTTTGTTTTTTCCTTACCAATTTTACTTCTTCCTTGATAGGAATAGTGTGATGAATAACAATAGGATCAAAACCCTAGAGATCCTCATATGACCAAGAGAATAAATATTTGAATTCACGGAACAAATCCATGAATTTCTAACTTTTTTTCTCTCAACATTGGGCTCCATTCTTAAAAATATTTGGGCCTTCTTGAGTCCCAATGTTCACTGAAACAATGCCTCAAAATTTTCTTTTTGACTCCTTGTTGATCCACATTCATTGAAAAATGTTTGTGTGTACACTCCCATCCTTAGTACTTTTCCTTTTATTTTCTTTGATTTTTGAATTTCCTTACTTATTCATTTTTCTCTTTTCAAATGTGGATTGGGAATCACATTGTTATCAAATTTCTAGGTCTGTAGACCCGCAATCCCATGTATCTATATTCAATCATTTTATTATTTCCAAACTTCGACACTTAGCTACTTTTCAAGAGATGTGAGAGTAATGATTTGGGATTTCAACATGTCCTAGACCTGGATTTCCCCATGTCCACAGACCCGCAATCCTGCTACCCTCAATTTGCACCTTTACTTATGTGTCCCCCAAAATACACTTTCTACCCTTTATACTTAGTTTTTTTTATTAAAAATGTGGATACAGGACACCTTCCTATTCCACTCGCTTTGTTTTCTCATGTCATGTGTCCCGCATGCCCACAGAACAACAATATCGTTCTCTACAAAATGTCTCTCTTACTTTCGCGACTCGCAAAATGACCCTCTTCCATACTTCACCAATTTTTTGATTGTGGAAGTGGGAGTAAGTCCATTTCACATTTTTCCATCCCCTGTGACTTGTGTCCCGCACCCACAATCCCACTTTCACCATAATGCACTTTTGATTCCTATTTTTGCACCTTCATGCTTAACTAGTTTCCATTGGCCACAACACATCCCCACTTCCCCATCACATTTATTTCCCCCACTACATCAGCTACCACTTGTGTGAACATAATTCCATTATTAAAGTGGTGAATATTTTTTAAACCTTGTAATAAATTCAAAAATCTCGTCGTGCAGACCAACAACTTTGAAACAAGAGCTACATTAATTAATTATCATTTCAATACATGGTAAACTAAATAAGAGATAATAATCCAAGTTGTAAAATGTTATATCGATAGTAGCACCACCTATTTCCAAGGATAGAAATATGTGTAAATAATGTCAAGTAAGAGAAAGGAATTGTATTATGGGGATACACTAAACATGCTTGGATGTGAATATCAAGAGTTCCAGTGGTCGTGAACTTACAATTACTACAATGACCTCCCTCCTGTTGAGAAAAACACCAATGAGGTCTAGACTTCAAGTACATCCTTGGCCGATTGTGTTCCAAAGATAACATATTTCAAATATCTTGTCCAATGATGTGCACATAAATTTAATTCGGACAAGAGAATAATCCAACTCCAAAGACAAGTGTGACATCCAGTTCCACTGATCAATTTTTCATACACTGACTTATTCTTTGAGGACACTTGCGAGCAAGTGACCTGGTTAAACCATGCTACATTATGATTATGTTTTGATTTATGAGTTATGCTATGTTGTGTATTGAGATTTATATGATATGTTATTTGATGTATATCATTGATAAGTATTATGATGAGGTTTCCTGAGTGTGCAGGAAACGTGACAGGTTGAGGATGTTGATGGCATCAATAGACTTCCTTGGACTCTGGATTGAGTTAGGGAGTGAACCTTTATTTTGGTTTGATTACTTGATTTATACAAATGTGTTACAAGATGATTTCAGTTATGTATGTTATGTATATGCGTTACTAATGTTATTGTTTTCAGTGGACGCAGGCATGGTGATTCTTTCTAATCCAACTCAAATATGGAGTAAAGGGGTCATGCACATATACCATATTCATGAGGGAGAGATGTGGAAATGTACCTATCACAACCTACTAGCACTCTCTCCATTACTTGAACTAAAGGTTAACGATTACCTTGTTCTGAGAGGTTCACGATGTCATGAGGGAAGACTGAGAAAGTCGCTCATGAGGATTACTGAGGGGTGTGTAATAAGGCAGATACCTTATCTCTCAGCAAGCCCTTAGTCTCACACAAGGTCGACAAGTGGAGTACTGACTCCAAGCATCAGACAACTTCCAAACTAGTCAATGGTGAGTGGCACCCTTGGAGCATGGGGATGCATCTTGTACTGCATGTCACATGTATAAAATTTGAGTCAATAAAAACCTATAAGACCTTAAAAAATTAAATGAATGCTTAGAATTTGTTAGAAAAGAGTACACAAATTATCATTAAATTATAAATTAGAAAACCTAACAAAGATTCTAAGTCTAGATGTTTTGATTTAAATAAAACATATAAGTTGGGTTAAGGGAATTTGGCTAAATAAACCTAGTAAAGGAAGAATAGGAATACAAATTAAGATAGGTGCACATGTGTGCATGATATTAATAAAAAAAAAAAAAAATTAAAAAGAAAGCATTTCTTGAGAGAATGGGTTGTTAACTTAGAGCAGTATCCCTAGTTAATTAAAACACTAAATCCTAACTAAAAGAAGAGTCATAATCAAAATCCAACTGAAATTTAGTTAGGGGACACAATAAAAGAGGAATTGGGGAACTAAGAGACAACTAGGAGGAATTATAGGAACCAATGGTGGGTGTGAGGGAAAATGCTTAAATTAATTAAATTAAAAAGGGATTAACATGTGCAAATTGAGGAGAGTATGACATATGTTATGGGTGAATAATCTTTAATTTAATTATTAAAAATTAGCTAATTATGCATGAGATTACATGTTTCAAGGTAAATTTTCCTATAAAAGAAATGGTGAGGAAGAGAGAACCTACATTATTATTGGATGGATGAAATGTTGCTGAAACTTTTACTGACTAAGCTTACTTGTGCGAGTTGGGTTTCAAACTTGTGGAAGAGGAGGAAGACTCTGCTTGCGAGGGAAAAATTGTGCTAATGAGATCTAGTTTTCTGTGTGTGGCTCCTTTGTAGGTCTGGGGTTAAGGGGGAAGAAGAGTACCCCTAGCATTGGTTAGGAGGTACCAGTGAATTGGCTTTGTTAGCAAGAAAGAAAGGAAAAGGGAAGAAGCGAAAGTTCTACTTGAAGATCCACCTCAAGATTCGTCGAATCTTTTGTTTACAATATTAAGTGTGAATGATTTTTGAAAATTTTGAATTTAGTATATATATAATTGTGTATGTAAACAATATTGGAATATATATATCAAGTTATATTTATATATAATTATTTCGTGTCATTAACGGAATGATCTAGACATATATAATGTTGTAATGATTAAATTAAATCCTCTCATGAAAAGTACAAGATATTTGCTTTATGAATGGTTGTTCTAGTTAATATTTTGTTGTAGAAATAAAAATATTGGTACATATTAATGCTTAATGAGGGGCATTTCTATTAAAAAAAGGAATTTCCATAGTTGTAAATTTGAATCTACATTCTTCTAGTTAATAGACGTTTATGTGTAAATGGTTAATTACCTTACTACATTCTATAATAACCAAGGTGTGTTTGAATCCCTTACTCGATAGCCTCTACACAACGAATTATAGTTCCTATCAAGAATGAAACAAGTCTTGTCAAAATTGTATTACTAAATTTGGCTCTTCTGATAAGTAAGAACCCAAGAAATCGTGATTTTATTGCAATCTTCGGCTGATAATTTTTTGGCCTCGAATCACATCAGAAATTTTGGTTATTTCTTCAATGAAATAGAGATAAGTTCGGAACGCAAAAGATTGTTGGACTACCTAGGACTCCCTTTCAGGTGCAACCTATGCCGTGAAACTGGACATCTCCGTAAATCCTGTCTGGGTAAGTTGCCTTCTGACTCTTCTGACGAAAGTGAGCTTTTTCTCAACCCTCCCGACTACTTGGAGGTGGACCCTTCACTAAGCTATCTGAATATCCCTGACTCCTTCCCTCCAACTGATCTGTTGGGTGCTCCTTGTAATAATCTTAGCCGACTCTGTCCGTCCCTCTACAAATCTCTCTCCGAAGCTGAGAAGGAAACTTTAAATGGATTCGCTTGGCTCGCTCCCTCTAACGATGGGAAAGATCCCTCCCCGGCTGTTGAGACTCCTCTTCCTACAGTTCCTACCATTCACACAGTCGGCGGCCTACTCCCACAGACTGTCCCTAGTCCGCTCCCGAGTTCCTCTTTTACGGTGACCGATCATCCTTCTCCCCCCCATCCCGAGCTAAACCAGCCTTTACTCCCTTACTTGCATGAACCCTCACCCCCCCTACCCTCCCCCACACAACTGGACTTTTTCTCTCCGACGCCACCGGGGTTCAGTCAGTTGGAGGATGAAGACGTTAGCCTATTGACAGAGCTAAACCCAAGGGTCTCTCCAGGACTTCGTCCGAACATTTTATCTCAGTTATCAGTCTACCGAGGCAAAGAACTCGTTACTCCAGCCTCTGAACCGGGTTCCTCTTCCACACTTCCTTCAGATTTAGACACAAACACTTTTGCATGGTCGAGGGGCATAGCTGTTGATCTCTCCCCTCTTATGACGCATAGCTCCAGGAAGAAAAAGGAGCTCTTGAGCACTAATTCGACTGCAACTGACGTTCCCTCACAGATAGGTAAGGCACTTAGAGCAACGAAGTCCTTGGCACGATCAAAGTAATGATCATGCTCTCCTTAAACATTCAAGGGATCGGAGGCCCCCTCAAGGTTGCCTCTTTCCGTAGACTTCTGGATAAAACAAAACCGGATCTTATTTTTCTTCAAGAGACCCTCACATCCGATATCAAGTCCAGGGACTTTGTTCATCTTTTTCGTTCTTCATGGGTCACTGCGGTTGCAAGCTCTGTAGGAAACTCCGGTGGATTGTTGGTAGCATAGGACCCAGAGCTCTTTGAGTTGTGTCCTTTCATGACTTTGGGTGGTATTCTGTTGACTGGCCGTGTATTAGCCACTTTCCAGGAGCTCGCCTTTCTAAATGTTTACGGTCCCTGCACCAATAGACCTCAGTTCTGGAATCAACTGGCAGATAGTGGACTGCTTGCCACCCCGAATCTTATTCTGGGAGGTGATCTCAATTTTATTCTGACTGCTGAAGAGAACTGGGGTGGAACCTTTGTGCAGGGACCTACCGAATCCGCCTATAGCAAGATTTTTGCATCAAATAACCTGATCGATATTCAGCCTCCCATCCTAGTTCCAACTTGGCGAAATGGGCGCTCTGGGCAAGAGGCCATTGCCAGAAGACTAGACCGGTTCTTGGTAGCAGATGCTTTCCTGTCTTCTTCGTCTTTGCCTTCATCGTGGGTGGAGTTCCCTTTCGTTTCGGATCATGCCCCGATTCTCCTTCAGCTGAGGCCATCCGCTTTGCACCGTTCGACTTCATTCAAATTTAATTATCACTGGCTTCAATCCGAGGGGTATTTTGATCTTGTCTATGGTGTATGGACAGATCGATCTTTCCTTGCTGAAGAAAATCCACAGCGGCGTTTAGCTTGGAAGTTAAAGGTCTTAAAAATCAAAACTAAATCGTGGTATAAGGACCGATTATCTGCGGATAAGGCCCGACTTTCTCAGCTGGAGACAGAGATTACTGGCCTCATCTTTTCTTCATCAACTTCAGTCTTGACTGTGGAGGAGGCAGCTCGCCTGAAATCTCTAGAAGAAAACAGAGTCTCTATCCTGCGTGAGGAGGAAAATGCTTGGAGATTACATAGCCGGGCTACCTGGCTTAAGAGCGGTGACTCAAATACAAAAAAATTTCACAAGGTGGCTAGCTTTAACAGGTGTAAAAAGACCATTTGGTCCATAGATAGCGCTGAAAATGGTATTATTAGAGGTCATGAAGCATTAAAGACTGAGGCTGTTGCGCACTTTAAACACCAATTCAGGGCGTCCAATAACCAGTTTCTCCTTGAAAAGGCCACGACTATCGACCTCTTTCCAGATTTCATCTCCACAGCTGCTGCTACCGAGATTTTTAATCCTGTTACTCTAACCGAGCTCAAAGACATCCTGATCCACTTCAAAAAAGAAAGAAGTCCTGGCCCGGATGGCTGGACTTCAGAATTTTTCGTCTTTTTCTTTGATCTAGTAGGTGAGGACCTGCTCCAGATGGTGGAAGACTCTCGCTTAAAAGGGAAGATTTCAAAAAGCCTAAATGCTACTTTTCTGGTCCTGATCCCGAAAGGAAAAAACTCGATCACCTTCAATGACTTTCGCCCGATCTCCCTCTGCAACTTCGTCTATAAGTTAATCTCAAAAGTTATCTCGAACCAGATAAAACCTTTTCTTGGTAGGAGTCTTTCGGCGGAACAACTTGGTTTTTTGAAGGGGCGTAGAATTTAGGATGCTATCAGTGCCGCACACGAGTGTATTCACAGTATCAAATAGAAAAATAAAAAATCTTTGGTCTTGAAGCTTGACCTCAAAAGATATTTCGACAGTATAGATTGGGAGTTTTTGAGGCTCGTGCTTCTCGCTGTAGGTTTTGGAGAACAGATTACTAACTGGATTCTTGCTTGTGTCACAGGTGCCAATTTAGCTGTGATAATCAATGGAGAGCCTACGGTGTTTTTTAATTGCGAGAGGGGACTCTTCCAGGGATGTCCACTCTCCCCCTATCTCTTTATTCTGATCATGGAAGGTCTCAGCTTGCTTCTCACTAAAATCCTCATGGAACACAAGATCTTCGGCATAAAAGTTTCAAAGTTTATTCAGATCCTTCACCTGATGTTCGTCGACGATGTCCTCCTTATGACAAAAGCAGACCTAGCCGAGTGGACTGTTATATTGGATGCGTTATCTAGCTTCTGCACGGCCTCGGGCCTTTCCATCAACCTTGCAAAATCCACAGTCCACTACTGGGGACTCTCGGAGACTGAACTTCTCTCTTTTAAAGCTTCCCTGTCTTTTACCTTCTTTGATCTGCGTGATGGTTTTAGATACTTGGGTTTTCAGCTCTGGTTGGGAGCCTCCTCTCCTACAGATTGGCTTTGGCTTGTTAATTTATTTCAAAGAAAGATAGGTTTCTGGTGCATCAAATGGATTTCTCTCGGTGGTCGCTTGATCTTGGTTAAGTCTATCCTGGAAAGCCTAGCGGTCTTCTGGATGACCTTGGAGAGGATTCCAAAAAAGACCATCGCTACTCTTCGGAGACTCACTGCAAACTTTCTCTGGAACGGCCAAGGGAGCAAACATTGTTTTCATCTTTGTAATTGGGAAACCTTGACTCAATCTAAAAGGGTGGGAGGCTGGGGTCTAAAAAACTTAAATACTTTTAATACTGCCCTCCTGGCTTGTTCCTTTTGGAGGGCTGTGACACATGATAGTATTTGGCACAGGATCATAGTTGATAAGTACTTGAGTCCCCTGAAACTTTCAGACTGGTTACGTATGCCATCTCTCCTGCAAAATAGGGCATCCCCCTTCTGGAAGGGTTTGGTAGCTTCTTCCCCTGTTATACTCCACTGGCTCCGATGGAAGCCGGGCACAGGTTCAGAGATTAAGATAGGTCGGGATCAGATTATTGGCCTGGAGGACAGCTCGTTACTCCCTCCAGCCTTATGCTTGAAGCTCGACTCTTTAAATATCACAAATCTTGCTCAGGCCAGAGTTCCGTCGGTTTCTCCTGCCTTGCCGGATAACTGGCTAACTAGTAGCGATTTGTCACTTACTGGACAGTGGGATTTTGAGTGGACCCGTTTCACCTTGGCACTCAAAACAGCGGGCATTTACCTTACAGCAGAGCCAGACTCACTCTTGTGGTCTGGAGGGGATGCCTCGGGCATCTTATCCGTAAAGAACATCTACGTCGCCTTACAAAGCTTACAAGCCCACGGGTCCATTCAATCTTGGATTTTCCAGCTTTGGTCTTGGAATGTCCCTTTAAAGTATAAGTTGTTTGTTTGGCTTGCAGGCAAAGAAAAAGTTTTAACTTGGGATTCGCTCTGCCGGCGAGGCTGGGTGGGCCCCGACGTCTGTCCACTCTGTCGAAATGCCCAAGAAGACATACACCATCTTCTGATCCACTGTGATTTCTCGGTGGAGGTTTGGAACCATCTGCTAACTCATTTCAATCTTTCTCTTTCCTGGAGCGGACGCACTATTTCTGATTGTTTTAGTGCGTGGCAGTTAGATCGCTCCTCGCCCATTTGCCTGGCAGCCCATGTCAGTTGGATTCTTTGGATTGAAAGAAACAATGCTATTTTTGAAGACCGATCACCTTCCATCCAGGCAGTCATCCACAGAGTTCTCACCTCGTACACTTGGCAACAGCCCACTGTCAAGCCTTTTCTCTACAAAGAAATCGATATGAGTTTGCCGGAAGGTTTTACCCTTGCTTATTTTGATGGCGCTTCCCTTTCTTCTGGATTTTGCTGCGGGGCTGGTGGATTTTTCAAGACTCACCCACGAAGAACCTCCAAATGGTTCCTCAACTGTGGCCCGGGATCGAATACCAAAGCAGAGCTTATGGGGCTTTGGGCTACCCTCTATTTAGCTTCCTCTTGGTCTATCGATCATCTACAAGTCCGTGGTGACTCGAGGGTCATCATCGATTGGATTTCTCAAAAATCCATGCTTCACTCAGTCCAGATTGAGTGCTGGAAACAAAAAACGTTGGAACTCTCAAAAAACTTCACCAGTTTAAATTTCCAGCATTTCTCCAGAGCATACAACCGTGAAGCGGATGCTCTCTCAAAGAGAGCATTAATCGAGGACGCTGGGATTCTCACAATATTTCATTATGACGATGGAATCGAGAGTCCTCCTTCTTTGCTCAGTATTTTCTGATTGTATTGCTGTCCGTTAGACAGTTTATATTTTCTCTCCGTTAGACAGTTTACTTCCTCTTGCATATTATTGTTGTTGATCCTATTGCACAGTCTTCACTGTGATTTTCTTTCGATCTCGAGGGCCTCTCGGACGCTGGTCTGTATTATGGGGATTCATTGTTTCGGTTTGCTCACTATTTTGGAGCGCAGAACACTGCTTCCATTCTGCTGTTCTTGATTGTAAATGATTTTATACTTATATAAAATTGAGAGAATTTTTTTCATGGAAAAAAGTTCGGAACGCAAACATCTTGGAAATTGTTATTGTTTGATAATAATTTTTAAAATAAGGATCACTAATTAGATTTAATGTTACATAACTTACTTTAGTGATTTAGTATTTATGGCATACAATGTTTGTCCTCGTTGAAAACAAAGATATCACATGTAAAAAATAAAAAATAAAATTTCCCTTCCACGACAAACTTTAAATGAGATAAAAGGTTCTTATTAAGACCCTTCTTAAACAAATTAAAGAGTTGGATAATGGCTAAACTTACAAGAATAAATTATAGAATTAATGTTAGACCTATAGATATTTCCATATGTAAATAAATATTTACTATAAATATTAAAAATAAAAGTCTTAGGTAAATTACATGTTTATTCCTTACATTAATAACTTAATAGTATGATTGATAGTAATAAATAGGTCAATAAATTCTTAGAGTTATATTTTGGCTAGAGGTTTTAATGAAAAATAATATGATATAATTTTTAATGTACTTACAATTGACTTACAATCAAATAGCCAAGAAGTAATAGTAATCGAATTTTGATTGATTAAAAACAAAGCGTAAATTTGTAATCTCAAGAATAAGTTAATATAGTGCATGCGCTAACACACTATGTCATTGTTGATACATATCCTTTAGTTTAGTGATGAACCCTTATATGTTCATTGCAAATAAATTGGATTTTCATAGATTAATTTTACCTCTTTATATATATTTTGGTTGAATTCATCGAAGTATAGCATCATCCACTTTTAAATTAAGATTAACCTGATGAATTTTACCTACTTACTTTATTGTTGAATTTAGTCTTTAAATTTATACTAGAAATGGTTATGGGTATAGATATCTTCATGTTACTCAGAAAAACTACCAGTCTTGAGATCTTAAATGGTCAAAAATGATCAGAAGAATCATGGACTATGAGCGTTGATTATGTGTCTTGAAGGTCCTAACCTTGCAGGTGTAGGATGTTGGGCGGGTATACATTGTTAAATCTCGCTATCCTTGTGTGACATGATGTTCTTGAATCTTCATACGTTAGGCCTATTAAAATTTTATATGTTATTTTATCATTTAGTCTTGTTGTAATGTTGCATAGGTGGTATATTATGGTTCATTGGAAATTACAGTGATGTTGAATATGAATAGATCCAATACCTATATTTGTTGTCACTGTAAATTAATTGTCTTAGCTTATATAATTGTCATAATGGATAATTCTGTAACTTTGTTTATATTAAAAAGAAAAAAAAATGATACTTCATTATATTCGCTTACCTTTGTGTTGTATACAAAGGGGCATTACATATGGTATCAGTGCAGTTTCAGCTCTATGACACCAAACTCGTTACACCTTCCACTATTTTATATTTAATAGTTAAAGATATATTGATAATAAAATTTGATCGTTCCATGAAGGTATCATGGTGAGAGGATGGAGGATGAGTAGACATCGTGGTTCCAAAGGAATATGCATGCTTCCTCTAAGTGCATCCACACTAGAAGGATATGCTCCATAGGGATAAGAGCAAACTAATGAGCAAGAGTAGGTTGAAGTGGGAGATGTGGTAAGTATGATGAGATCCTTTCACATGATGTCTGAGGCACTATTAAATCACCCTGATCGTGATGAAGGGAGGGGGTTTGTTCCCAATGAGGGTTCGCAGCGCCCTCTTGTAGTGAGTGGTAGAGTTCATAGATAAATTGAGAAGGTAAAATTTCCCGAGTTCATGGGTTCTACAGACGGTTCAGTGTTGAGTGTCTTTATGAGACTTTTTATGAGAATGGAGGTAAAATCATTGGGAGAAGGATCTGGAATTATGATATGTCCATGTGTATGAATTACATGGAAAGGGGGAAAAGCAACGAGCTTACATGATGAATGTTTAGTTGTGTTTATTTATACTCGAGTGCATGAATTTAATGCATCGTAAGGTTTCTTGATATAAGGACTGATATTAAGACCGAATAGATATGAATGAATGATGTTAAACATGCAAATGATGCACATGTATGATGTATGAGTGAGATGTAAGGAAAGAATTTCACTTTTCAAGATTGAATGAATACCATGGATGCATGGTTGACTCTATTATGAAGAGTCATGAAAGTTTTGTTTTGAATGATACCTTGAGGGGAATGTGCTCCATTCCCTCGGGAAAGGCTAGTGTAAATAGAAAAAGAGTAAATAAGTAGAGATGCTTCATTATCATGATGAAAGGAAACTTGATTAGGCCCTTAAAGGCTAGTTGTAAATGGTCATCAACAATCATGAACTAACTAAAAACTTCAATAGATACAGAAAA
>ML802106.1:95835-112458 GCA_009831015.1 Picea engelmannii | reverse complement strand
TGTGTGTGTGTGTGTGTGTGTGTGTGTGTGTGTGTGTGTGTGTGTGTGTGTAATATATATATATATATATATATATATATATATATATATATATAATCTTAGATTACATTCCAAAACAAAATGTATGACTGGAAAACTAACAAATGAATATTGAATATTCTGATAACTAAATGCTAATGTGCAAAGTGCACAGGTTCATAATTCATTGTGACCAAAAGGTTTTTCATTATAGCATGTTGATTTACCAAGAAGTTTGAGGTGAAACTAACTAAGACTGCTCAAGGAAAAGAGCATGGAGATCACAATAAGAAGTAGATTTCATAAGCAAAGAAGGAGAAAAGGAGGAACATTTTTCTCACCCTAAAAACTTTGAATTGTTTAACAGAGTTGTAAGCCTTAGAAGATCAATTATGGGAACAAGTACAGCTGGAAAAAGGGAAAATGAATAAATAAGCATATTTAAATGAATAGGCTTGGTCAAATCATGTTAAAAAAAGCCAATGAGTCCATGGAAAATAACACAACTAGACTAAAAGTCCAGGGATGTGTAGGAGTTGGACGAGGGAATATTTCCTTAACTCATTTCTTGTTGTTTATTATGTTTCTGTAGCATGAGAGGTTGATTTAATGATGCAGGTAATTTTTCTGATGCCATAATGATGATGGTTGTATGATTATAAAAACAATTAAGAACTGTTGACTTTAATTAATCTGCCAATATTCATGGCCACATTCATACCCGATGTACCCTTACATTGGGTTCAAGTTTGCCATACTTATGAAAAGCACTTTTCCATGGTGTGTTGGATCTCAACCAACCTCTTCACCATAGGTTTAATCATTTCAGTTGCATTTGGAAAATTTGTTATGTTGAAAGGATGCATATGTAAATAATGATATTTCCTTTTGCTATGTACCCTTGAATAGATGAAAATGACTTGGAATGTTAGTATGCATGATTTTGAAAATATAATATGCATGAAAAGTAACAAGTTGTTTGGCTGAGGAATGTTGAAATTCTAGAAAGAAAAAGGTCTTGGAAATGGAAATGTTCTAAGCCCATAAGGAAGACCAATTTCCTATTGAGCCAAAATGTTATGGGAAGGAAAGTCCCATATGTGTGAATCTGGTTCTTGTGCAGAATAGATCTGAAAATAAATTTGGAATTTGGAAATTTGTGGGTGATAGATTTGGAAGAAAATTCTGAATTTGAAATTGATGATAATATCTCATAATTTTTGTATACCTGTGATACAGGTGAGACAAAATATTTGTTTAGGGAGGACAGATGAAAGTTTTCAAGGTGGAAAACATGAAAGAGGCTACTGTTGAGACTTGTGAACCCTGTGGTAATCCATGATCGCCCTAGAATATGTTGTGTTGTGGTAACACAAGACGGAGGGATGCCTCAATAGGAAAATTATGAGGGATGCCTCGACTGTAAGGCTCAATGAAGTCTTTAGAACTCTCCATGTGCGAGAAATCATTGGCACATAAATATGGATCGCCCGATGGACTATATAGAAGAGAAGGGGATGCCTGGGCCTAGGCCTGGAGGGTGAGTGACCACATGGAAGATGATACTTTGATAATTATTATAAACTATTTATTGGGATCACACACAGAATGGGTATGTCAAGGAAAAACAGTGAGCTAAGATAACAAGAGAACCATATGGGTGCAAATCCATGAACAACACAAATAGTTATTGTGTTATATTATGAAATCCTTCGTCTTGAATTTTGCACAACAGTAAGATGTTTTTGTGTGAAATTGTGATTAATATGCTTGTTGTCCAAAATTATTGAAGGCGGGTGATGAAGGCCAAGGGTCTAGAAAGGACCTGACTAAGAAAAAGGATCAATATTTCTGAAGCAACTAAATGACAAAGGCATGACAAGTGTTACTGAGAAAGAACATTAAGGACAGTGTTCCGTTTTAAGGGGGAGGGGATTGTAATACCCGTGTTTCCCCCAACTTGTAATTAATCATAAATTATGATTACCATGAGATGGCATGTGAACAATGTAAATGTATTATTGTTTATATTGTCAATAACTTATTGTGAGGGTGAAGCCTTGAAGTATTGGCCATAATATCACTAGAGGAAAGAGTGAGGAAACTGTAGAGAGGGTTCATTATGTCAAAATGACCCCAAATTATCTTTTTTGAAATAATAAGCCTCATCCTAATCCAAAGGAAAAACTAGTGAATGAGAAAAGAACTGGTGGTTGAACAATCAACTACCCCAATGAATGGAAGTATGGAAGGTCTGGCTGAGGATATAGAAAATTGTTAGCCCAAAGTACCATAGGGTGTTGTTTCTTGCAGGCCTAGATTGATCTGAGTTTCTTCTAATAGAAGGAAGATGACATGTCCAAAACCTTCCTAGGGAGGAAAAAAACAYGCAAGAATACAYAGGAAAGTAGACAATTGATCTGAAAATAGAAGGCTGACTTGTAATGCTATGCAAGCACCCTCTACTTCACTAAAATAAACTTTACATGACCTTGCTTCATGTGTTAAAATATGCAAGATGATTTATGTGTTAAGTTCATGCTTCTTCTTTTCAATGTTCATGTGTGAGGAAATGTTCTTTTAAAAGGTTAAAAATGTGCTTTAAACAAATACACAACAACATCACTTGTAGCAAATAACCCATCAAACTTACAACAATAACAAGATGATAAAGGAGTTCACCCCTCTCTAGGCTACATCTCCTTGAGCCTCCTTCAATGGACTAAGCTCTTTGGGATTAGTTTGTCAAATATTCTTTTACAAGATGCTGCTCAAATCCAATGGAAATATTGACTGTTCCATTGGGTTCAAAATACATAAAAACCCAAAAAATGACTAATAAAACTCTGAAAACGGATAATGGCTCTTCCAGGCATGACCTCTTCTACATGTGGCCTTAAGCTTCCCTGAGCTTCTCTTTGGAAAAAACACCTGTAAAAGTCCTCAAATGGATCTGAAACCTATCCCAAAATGTTCAGAGCATATTAATTAGCCAAAAATGATTATTCAATCACAGAAAACAAACATAGGCTCATCTGAGCAAGACCTCAAACAATGAGGGCTTCAAGTTCCCTAGAGCTTCCTGAAACTTCAAAGGTTAAAAACCTGCAAAAAAAGTCTTCAAATGGATGTAAAAGCAGTGCCAATGGATTTAGAACATCCAAAAACCCCTAGCCGGGATTTTATGGCACCTCATTTGGCCAAAAAATGAAGAAGATAGGCCTCCTGCCATTTTCTTCCTTCAAGCTTATTGTCTCTGGCTCGCCAAAACACACCTGTGTGTGAGTCACCTGGCTTCTGGGCGTTTCCCGTGCCTAAACCCAGAACCTGCGCGCATCTCCACAAAATGCGCCAATTTTTTGAACGGTTAGGGAACTAAGCCCCCAAATCCCGGAGGTGTTGGGCGCATGGGGGTCATGTGGCCACGTGCAAAATAAGAAAAGGGCTCCATTTATATTGGCAAATAAAACAGTGACAAGTGGCGGGTCATTTGAAACCGTGTAAACCAAATCCCAAACTCTCGCGCGCTCTGTGTGTGGTCACATGCGAAAATGCTGAAACCACGGGCTTAACCGTTTGAACAATTCAAATTCCCGCGTGTGCAACTTCGTTCAAGTCATATGGTAATACACATAAAACCGGGGCTAGAATCTGTTTAAAACATGTGCCCAAACTCGTGGTCAAATGGTTATACATTACAACCGTGGCTTAACCTTTTTATAAACCATAACCCGCGCACACAAAAGACATGGTCACATGGCATAAAACACAAGACCGCGGGCTGAGGCTAAGCCCCAGCCCGACCCCTGCGCCAACATACGATAATTTTTAATTTAAATAAATTTAAACTCGTATATATGATAAGAAACATAATACGGCGCGTTGGTTGGTCAGACTTTGCAAAGACTTGGCCGGTGGGGAGGTCCAGGGTTCGATCCCCACAGACTCCATAATATTTTGAACAAACAACCAATGCCATGGTGCCACGTGGCAGCCCACGACTGGGCCACGTGGCACCTCATAATTTTCCAAAACCATGCCGCGTGTCACAACATGATTCGTCCAACTGTCAGCCAATCTGAAACTGCCACATAAGCATACATTCATGCCACATCAGCATCCGTACGGACTGTACGGACTGCACAGTCAGCGTCCTTTTTTTTTTTCTTACCTGTTTGACGATTCGAACAGATCGCAATATCTCTCGCTCTTGACATCCGTTTGAACCCTAACGAGTTGTGTTGGGTTCGTGATGACGAGGGCTATGCACCCATTAGTTTTGAGGCAATTCCGAGAATGTTGATTTTTGAGCTAAAATTTGACCCCTGGTCCAGATTTTGATCAACAATAAGGAGACCATACCCACAGGGGGTGTGCGACCTAGATGTGCAAAGAGAAATGAGGAGAATGCATGAGGATCTAGGGTTATGAAGGATTAAGTTGTTCTATTTAAAAGAGAGAAAATGAGAAAGGAACTCTACGAATTTGTAGAAAACATGACCTAAGGAGAAGGTCGTGAGCTTGATGATGAGGGAGCATCTAATAAACCTCGTAGAGGCTGTGATAGAGAAAGGATCTCTAAGAAATTGCAAAATTTCCCTAGTTATATCATGGCTTGGCACAGGGGTGGCCAGAGTGCTAAGAATGAATGCCTCTGAGCCTATTGTTGGGTGGAAAGACGAAGACCCGTATTCAGTCAATCGATGATCGATTGTAATAGATAAGTATTTCATATACACTGTGTACTAGAATTGAAATGAGTGGTTGTTTGTTTATGTCTATGAATAAAATTTTCATTGCATGATTAGTATTAGTAATGCTTATCGTTCATCTATGAACCCCTGCATTTGAATGGTTTATGTTTTCCTCTGCTTAGCAGCAGGAGAACTATTAGACATGGGTCTTAAAATGAAATTAGGAATAAGATTATGGTTTCTGTGTTGGTTGGAAAATCGTTAAGAGAATTTTCCCAAGGATTGATTTTCTAATGTAAGAGTCAGGGAAGACTTCATTGGAATGCATCAGTCTTGTTGACCCCTCAAATTTACCTTCACATGTTACTAAATTCAATCTCTATGGATGGAGGTCGCCTCCTTCAAACCATTTGTTTGTGTGATCGAGGGCTCATTCCCATGGCCCTAACAAAATAACGGCTAAGATTTTAGTGTGTAGCCCCAAAACATTTCAGGGAATCTATATGACCAAGACCTTCGAACCCTTCGCTAGGTCTGAAAGGAGCTAAGCTATCTTGGCTTTGGAACTCCGGGAATCTCTAGCTCTGAGATGTTATAATTTTACAACATGCAAAACCAACTGAAGGAAACCTGCTGGTATGGTTACCACAAAGGTTGACCAACATCTGGTGGTTTCCTTAAATATGACCGTGGGATGTGTCCCATCGTTAAACCTTGATCCACATATCGGTCACGAAGTAACATGAGTTGTATATCAAAGGATATTCAATATCTCCCCTTACCATTGGATGTACATCATGGTCAGTTTGACGTTGACCACTATGGGAGAAAAAGAGTGTTAAAGGGGAGGAACCCTCGAACATCAAAGTCATGAAGCAATGAGGATCGTTGATCCAAGGATGCTTTAGGATCTCCCCTGACCGTTGGATCTACGTCGTGGTCAGTCTGACATTGACCACTCCAGGAGAAAAAGAGTGTTAAACGGTTGGAACCCCCGAACGTCGAAGTCGCGAAGCGACGAGGCCATCGATCAGAGGATGCTTTTGGATCTCTCGTGACTGTTGGATATATACTGTGGTCATTCCGATGATGACCACTCCCAGAGTAAAAAGGAAACTAAACATCCAAACCCCTGAACACCAAAGTCACAAAGCAACGAAGGTCATATATCTATGGATCTACGTGGACCTATCTCGACCATGGGATAAAATTTTATTGGGAGGTTGCTGGTGGGAGTTTGGACTTCGGAGCTCCGAGAGATTTCCTAGGTAGGAGAGGCTAGAGGATATCGGAGGATGTCAATATAGAGTGACGTGGCACACTGACTTCACCTAGGGTGATGTGGACCCATGTTCGAGATGCCACGTGTCACCTTGATTCATGATTTTTAGAGACCTTATATGCCAATTGGAATGTGATGCATGTCACCCATTCATAGGGCCATGTGTCATCTTTGTTCTTTGCCATGTTTCAAACCCCTAGAACATGCTTTCTTGGCCTAATAGTTGGTGCTAGAGAGAAAAACCCCCCTATGGCTACACCAGGGTTTATAATGTAAGAAGATCAATAACCTCTTAAAAGTCTCCTACTTCTCTAACTACCTCAAACATACCCCAGACTTATGTAAGAAAATTAAAATGAAAAGGATCCAGTAACTCTACCTTTACTCTATGTCTGGTGTTGATCCTCTCGCACTTGATAGCTTTGCTAACTGCAAACCTCCTCCCAAAAGATGGCATGCATTCAAAGACAGATACACAGAAAACTACAAGAATACATTTCATACATAAATAAGGGTTAGATGTTAGAATAAAAACATAGAACAAATGAAAACATTTGACACATCATGTTTTGGGACAGGAAAAGTACTTCTTTTCTTGATAATACAATGATCACTTACAACCAAAGTTGGATACTTCTCCTCGAACCTGGTCCGAGCTCCTCTTCACCAAGATCCAAGTGCACCTTCATGTATCTTTCTCCTCTCAAACTTCTTCTCGGGAAATGGAATGGGTTCTTATGGAGGAAAAAGGGAAAAATGAGGAATCCTGAGGTAGTTCTCACAACAAGGCTGCAAATGCTTGGGGCAAAGAGGGGATGTGAAGCGGGCAGAGTTTCACTATTCTTATGTCTAGATGTGGAATGATACCCCAACACCTCCTTTTATATGAAAAAAGGATATTTATTCGGTTGGGTGACAGGTTATAGGTAGTGGATTAGTTGGGAAACTACCCAATAGCCTGTAATCTCAACGAATTCCTTGCAAATTTTTAATTTTTGCAACTTTTGCAAGTATACGCGGGTTGTAGTGGTGCAACTAGCATACATACGTGGGTTGTAGTGGTGCAAGGCGCGTACATCTTCAAAAAATGAGTTTTTAAGAAGAGAAACTCAGTGATGGTTTGGAAAAAATAGCAAGTAAGAAGGCCAAGTGCCAGGTATGCATGTATGGAGCAATTTAGGGTTATAACATCTGGTGGAATATTCGGGGCACCAGGAGTTCGGGACTTCGGGAAACTTGGAATGCTGGAACACTAGGGTTAATTGGTCGAAGGCCTGAACCTACATGTCCATGCTTCTACATTTAATGCGCCACCACGTGTAAGTGTGGACCCTTCAGGAGTTCGTGGTTTTGGAACTCTAGAGGTTTAGAGTGGTATATTGGATAAGTCGAAAGGGTTGAAGGCCTAAATTTTCTTTCCTACTTGTGCAGGTTGTAAGAATAATTTAAATACAATTAATTAACTAAGTGGTACCCTCTCCGTAGCTTTGACATTCGAGATTTTTGGGATACATTTATAAGAGAATGAGGAGGAAATTTCGCCAAAGTCCAGAGACTTAGGTGGTTATCAAAATTAATACACCTAAGTAATCCTCTGAAGTCTTTAGTTATATTATAATATAACTCAATAAAATTATATTATAATATGATTAATGAAGGAACAAATTAGCAATGTTTAATTAAATTAATAGGCTTATAAGAGCTAGACAAGTGTCAACCTTGAGTTGTGAAAATCATTGTATTATATGTTTAGGTGGCATTCCAGATGATAGGGATCCACGTGGATGCCACATGGTGACAAGAGACCCTAGTTGGTAAAGGCCTAAATAACTTTGAAGGATCATAACTTTCGGTCTAGATCTTGGATCTAAACAAACTTACACTCGTTGGGAAGATCTTGAGAAGTAGAAGATGATGGAAGTCTTAGGAAGATGATTTAAGATGGTTGAGAAAAAGAAAAAAATGTATACCCCATCCCTTAAAAGTATACCTAAGTGGTTGGGTGTGTGACAAGTACCTACATGAATATTATCACTAATACTACAAAAACGATATTTGTTCTCAAACAATTCTTAATTGTTAGGGAAGAATGTGGTTGAGAGGGAATTGGTAACTTTGTGACTGGGGAAATAAATAGGTGAGTATTCCCCTAAGGGTGCATGAATATACCCAACCTAGAACCCAAAGTAGTGAGGAGGTGATTATATAACCATAGGCTTTCATATGGTGAGATTGTATGTGGCACAAATAGTGCAAGTCTCCACATAGTTCATGGGATTGGTGAAAACATTGAAAGGGAGGATTCTGTCAGGTACTAAATGTGGAGGGGGGGGATCATAGTACATCAGTTGATCAATGGAAATGATGCATCCATATTGAGGGAATTTCATGACCTAAAAAGTGAATAAATCACATAATTCATGGCATAGATGTAATTGCATCCAAGGAGGATATTGCATACCACCAAACTAGGAATGACAATGAAATAAATCAAGAAAATATTGCCACCTAAATCAGATGAGATATTATTCATAATCCTAGTTGGGTTGGATAGTCTACCATCAAAATATCATAACTCATTTGATGATAAGATAAGAGTTGTGGAACCATTTTGATTTTAGGATGATAAGGACATAGTACATGATGAGGACACCTTATCCACTAAACATAAATGAACATTGAAGTCCTTAACAATGACCTATATTTGGAATGGGTTAGAAGATATGAGGCATTCTTTGATATGGTGGCGCCAATCAAAGGTGATGGATTGAGTGGGAAAAGGGGGAATACTACCATTTTCCTTATAAGGAGAATATATAAGGAAAATCATGTTAGTATAAGTGGAAGAGATGCCCCAAATTTTATATGATAGAGTCTCAATATTGAAGTAGATATGGTGGGAGGATGGGTCACCCCATGAGGAGTAACCTTTTAGGTTGAGGCTAATGGAACCTTACCTAGTGAAATGATGAGATAAATATGAGATAAAATGTGCTACTATGTAGCATAAAGAGCTCCACTAAGTTTATTTCAGTGATTGTGCTCTAAATACATTGTTTGGATGAGTCTTAGAAGTTTATAACATTTCTGGGTGGAGTGACCATAGATATTGTAAATGGTGAAAAGGTGATAACTCCACGTATGAGTGTTATGGTTTTTCTTAGTTCAATCCTGATTTTGGCAGGGATTGTGAGTTCCTCAACATCACTAGCATAACCTCTATGTCTCCAAATACAATCATCATACAAGGTTTGATGGTTGCACCCCCCTCCAAAAAAAATTGTTTTTGGGACCAAAGTCATGTCTCCAAAAGAAAAAGGCTCAAGTGGTGATCAACTAGTTTTAAAGTGTGATTTCCGCTAGTGATAAAACATGAATTTTGTGACAATTTTCCATGATGGAAATGGAAAAGGAAAAAATCACACCCTAATGATGGTATCATGGCTCAAGCAATTGGCGAATGTAACTAGTCCTTTTAAATGTTTAAAACAATGGTGATTAAGTGTACATATTGAGGCAAGTGAAGGAATGAAATATATAGTTATATTGAAATTCCCAAGGGAGTGAAAACCAAATGGGTAACAACTATCTCTCTTAGGAGCCTTTATAATCCCATGAAAGGCACCTAGAAGAAAACCTATGAGTTGGTCAGTAGGATACCTCTATGCATATTGTGGATAAGGGTTCACTAGCTTGAAAAAATCAAGAGGTTAAACACAACCTAAAATATCATGGAGGGTATATCAAACTATCATTCATAACCTATGCATAAACACTCAAAAGAGGATGTATCCCTTGTACTATGCTTCCACTAGAAAGTATTTTACAATTTCCTGGGACACAAAAACGACTAAATGAAAAACAATCATGGGATTATTTTTGGATTCCTAAAACCACAATATTAACCTAAACTATAAAATAATTTTGGTCCTCGATAGAGGATTTAGTAGGTTAGAATAAAATTATTGTTGTTTTAAAAATCTTGACATGGAGGCATGAACCAAACTTGTTATTTTTAGGGGAGTATCAAAGGAGGTATTACAAACTTAAAAAAAATTATGATTTTTCAATATAACTAATAAGAGAAATTTGAAAAGCACAATTTGATGTAGGAACATGTTAATGTCCTTTATTGTGTGAACAAATGGTGTGGAAAAATTGAAACCTAAATGCTAAAAGTAAAATGATGAATGAAATTTTAGGAAAAAAATAATTGAAAGTGATTAAAATATTTGAAAGCAGTTACTCCATTCTTTATCCACTAAATTTATTACTTTGAGAAACTAAACCATGACCAATAATAAAAAAATTAGTTATTAATTCATGGGAAAAATTAACATGCTAAACCCAACTTTCAAAAAAAATCAAAATGGATTTAACAAGAGTTTTACGAGTTGAAGAAGTTATAGTGGTGCGATTTGGATGGGATTAAAAAGACTCGATTGTAAGATTCAAAAAGGAAATAAAATACCTATTTTCATGACAAATTCATGCAATTATCCAAAAAAAAATAATAAATACATGATTCACACCAAAACCTAGTAAACAATTTCCCAATAATGCCCCAAAAAGTGGATTTTGAAAACAAATAACATCACAACTATGTTCTAGGGTCAAAATAAGGGTCTAAAGTAAGATACTAATTATTATAAATAAAAATGGACCTAAAACAACAAAATAAAGAGAAATGATCTCAAATCCCTAATGGAGTTTCCATTCTCCATATGGAGATTTTGTGCATGGGTGTACCAGAAACCTATTTGAACTAAGTGTAGAACTAAAATAAAATAATGTCTGTAAAAAATACAACACAATCAAATTTTGCCTATATTTATGTCTACTAACTAATCAATCATTCAAAAAATGAATTTTAATGATTCAAACAACATTTTTATTGGGGAAGAGAACAAATATTTTATTATCCAATGGAAGGAAAATCAAACATGAAACATCACCTAAGGATAAGCTTGCAAATGTAGAATCTAATCCTTCTTTTTGGGAGGGTTATTTGATTCCTCCAAGAGCTCTCTTTGATGTGGAAGCAACTAACATAAATTTGCCTAATGGAATGACACTTTGAAAGGAGAAATGGGTAATAGATGCATATGGACATATAAGAATAAGTGAGTGTATTCCAATGATATTTTAAATATTTGGATGAATTCAGCCAACATAACCTCAACACCAAGAAGATATTTAAATGCATGGGAAGATATTTGAATTAGTTCAAGTGAGGATGCTCAATATATGAACATGGGATCCCATTTTTTCCTATGTGATTGAATATATATGAATGAGAACAAAGTACCATTCCATTAATGAGAAGGTTTACAAAGATTAGACATGAATTCATCTTATAGACAACTTAAGTGATTTTCAATGTTAATACATTGTTAAAGAAACATTAATCATGTAGTTCCAAGTAACAAAAATGTATTGAATGAATCCATGCATGATCATGTGACTACATAAATGAACACTCAAGTTACTCTTGAGATGGTATAACTACTAAAAAATAAGGTTTCATAACCCCTAAGATGGTTAACCTACAACTTGACTATGATTTGTGTTCTGAAAATGGCCTTAAAATCATGCATTAGGTGTACTAAGTGTGGTTAATGTTGGTTTTGGATATCTTTACTTAAAATCATATAAATTTCCCATGTGGATGAAATTGGTGTGATAACACCAACGTTGGTACTTCATTGGGAATCAATTCATCTTGTTTCTCACATGTAATACATTACATCAATTGGAATTATTATTGCTAAAGTTCAACTAATTTTTTTGTCTACCTTAGCTTAGTATTATGTTACATAAATATGGAATAATATAATTCCAATAGGTCAATATATTATTTAATAATGAATTCAAAAGAGTAACTCCTAATGAGGCAATGAATTTGGCAATTGATGTTGCAGTATCCATGGTTATACTCTATACTTTGAGTCATTCCTTGAGAGTAGAGATATCCCTTTCTTTGGCCTATATATATTCATGCATCTCTCATAACTCATCATTATACTTCTCATTTAATGTTATTTATAACTTTTTGAGTCATTCCTTGAGAGTAGAGATATCCCTTTCTTTGGCCTATATATATTCATGCATCTCTCATAACTCATCATTATACTTCTCATTTAATGTTATTTATAACTTTCCTATAATGAGGGGGTGCACATTCATGATCATAACTTCTATGGTAGTTTCTATTATCACCTACTAGTTGTTCTCCCACTTTCATTTATATGTTTCTCTTTTCAACACTTCTTCACTATTGTCAAACAAAAAAGATTCAATATGATATTCTACATCACGTTATTCTTGTAAAGGAAAATTTATCACTATTGTCAAACAAAAAAGATTCAATATGATATTCTACATCACGTTATTCTTGTAAAGGAAAATTTAGTTGTTTAATGAGCCAAGGTATCAATCTCAATATTAAATATGTTTCCTTTGGTATAACATCCCTATTGTGTCCCTTACATATATGTTCTCCTTCAACCACTATTATTATTCTTCACTCCAAGTGTGTTGTACTTATTTCATTATAATTAGTCATGATTTTGGCCCCTAAAGTCATACCTCATTCACTTATTCAAGTGTTTGATCAATAATAATCCCAAGTGGTGGACTCCATGTACCTTGATGAATTCAATGTTACTCCTTGCAATTTTGATGGAGTAAATTACATTCCTTCCTTCGTGTTAATAGTTAGTCTGAAGTTGTGTTCTTTAATAACTAATAAAAAAGTGGATTGAGAAATTTGTGATGGATGGACTACTTCCCCTCAACCTACTTATTTCATTAGTTATTTTCCCTTCTTTTCTTTTACCTTTGGAAATTTCAAGGCTAGATAATATATATCCGACGTTGGATCTGATTGGAGATCCAAAACGTTGGATATTTGAAATGACCGTTGTGTATTTTCTAAGTGATATTAATAATATATATCTTCTTCTTCAATGTGATCGTCAAAGGGAGATGGTAAATTAAAATTGTTTGTAAAATAGTCTTTAAAAAATATAAATTGTATCATGTACTTTAAAGGGAATCTTGATAAAATTCTATATTGTAAGTTCTTGATCAAATGTCTAGGACTTTGAGAAATAAAAATATGTTTGTTCACAAACTATGATGGTAAAATAAGGCCAACACTTTGCCATTTTTTTAATTTAATATGGTAGCTACCCAATGAAAGGACATCTCATAAGAATGTTTTTTGAGGATCACCCTATCTGGCATATACTTGGGTTAAAATTGTGGGGACTTAGAAATACCATACACCTTGATAGAATTCACCTTGATAGAATTGACTATATATTCTATATGCCAATCAACAATTGGTTTTAAAACTTGAATATCCATATTGCTAAAATGAAAGAATTCTTTATGATTTATCTTCTCATAGACTGTGGCCAAGAACTTGTAATATATGTTGTTATACTCCCTATTGTGTTTGGAATTCCAAAGATAATAAGAATGTGCATGCACTAATATTCTTATTTTTCACTATGTTATCGGAAAACAAACAATGAAGATTGTATTAGTCAAAATATTCTTTAAAAACGATAGAAGAAATCATTATTTTAAAAGTAAAAATATTACCCTAAATGTTTAATCTTTTAATACTAATTATTGAAACTAAAAGCACTTTTTTGGGTTATCCTAAAGCCTTTTTAATAATTTAGTGGTGAAAGTGTTATGTAATTAACACCATAACTATCATTCATTTTACCATAGCATCACATCATTAAACAATGATCAAAATCACATCTTATAAGAATGATGAAATTCATAGCCTACCAATAGAAATAAGATTCCTAAGAAAAAATGAATGTTGGGATCAGGAAAACGAAGGTATGCCTCCACTAATATGAATTTTTATTTTAAATGGTCAAGAAATGAAACATGATTTCTTTCTATAAAAATGAAAATATTTCTCTCATTATTTCCCCTTGTTGGATGAGACAAAAATTCACTTAATGTTGAACAAGGGCGGTTGTGAAGCAATAAGTCCAAAGAGTGGTTTTAAAAGATCTCTTAAAAGGGAATGCATCTATAAAAACCTTTACAGGTAAATATCACTCGCTCTAGAAAAAATGCCCTTACATGGTGTGTAAAGTTCCATTGTCCCCAAAATAGTAAGTTGTCAGATATAAAAGATATAAACCAAAAATGGGAGAATATACATGTATAAGATGATAAAAATGCACGCATTAACATGGAATAATATAAGAGTTTAATATGAGAAACATACATGCATTGACAAAACTTAAAAGAGTTGTTTCACCACCCAACCAGTGACTTTGGACATATATTGGATATTGTTAAAGGAAAATTTAATTCATAGTTCACATCATATGCTTCGGTTGTATTTGAAAATTTGTATTTAACCTCTCAACAATATTGTCTCCAAAGACTACATAAATATGCTATTATATGAAAACAATGAGATTTTTTTGAGTCAATAGCGGGTAAGTTAAGAGAAATTGTACAAAACGTTCACATAAATGGAAGAATGATCACTCTAAAATTGCTCTGCGCTCCATGGAGAATGATTCAGACTTTAGCAGGTTGAGATGCATCAAGGTTGGTCTTGGCATTTTGTGTAATCTATAAGTCTTCGAGGTTACTAAGAAAAGAACCCAACAATCAATGAGAAAAAATCCCACCATCATTTTTAATGGACATCATGAAGCATCGCTCGGAGAGTGAGTGATTGCAACTTATGTGGTCGTCAAACATTTCAACTCATGGTCTTTTATTTACAATATTAATCCGATTCTTGTGATTTTTTATTTAGAATATTAACCCAATTTATAAAACATTACATTACTTTTTTATTTATAATATTAATCCAATTTATAAAACATTACATTACTTAATTTATTATGGTGATTAAAACAAATAACCCCTATTGAATAGATCACGACGAAAGTTTGAAAAAAATTACTAATTTTCTTTCCCGGATTGAGGCATGGATGAAGTTTCAAAGAAAATGTTGTTGTGTTTACATTTTCTTTCAAAGAAAATGAAATAATAT
This sequence comes from Picea engelmannii, assembly GCA_009831015.1. Taxonomy (NCBI): domain Eukaryota; kingdom Viridiplantae; phylum Streptophyta; class Pinopsida; order Pinales; family Pinaceae; genus Picea; species Picea engelmannii. The sequence continues at coordinate 97,415 of ML802106.1, read as the reverse complement.
GTTCATATTAATTGAAAAAATAATAAACGACCAACATTTTTTGGTTTTTCTCGAAGACCATCAAGAAATTACTCGAGTGATTTTCAGATGATTTTGCAAACTTCCTAGTGCCACAGTAAATGTTTGTAGGACAATTTATTGGGCCAAGAAATGTGTTTGATCTTCAAAAATTGTTTCATGCACACCAGAAATGGTTTTTGGGATTAATAACTTAAGCCTCAGATGGCATGTCGTGTCTTAAGACATATCTTTAATTCATTGTAATGAACGAGGGCATTGTCGTCTTGAAAACCTTGTATACTAATGGAGACTACAACCATTCTCTTGATAGACTCCACGTAGTTGAAACATTGATAGACTCCATGTAGCCAAAAAATTAGAAGATGCATTCAAAAGTGGAGAGGTAGGGTGTGGGGAGGCGAGTCATTAGGAATCGCACATGGAACCTTAGGATAATCACAATACTTCATCACCATTACCAAATATCTCTTCAAGGATCTCAACATGGACATGTTCAAGAGGAGTAATATCGTATGTCAATGGGTTATCACTATTACCTGTTTGAGCCTCTCTCCCAAGGAGGACAACCCACCTTTGCATTCACATGGAGATAGGAGAACGTGTCGCGGCCATCCTTGAATCAACTATAACAGGTAGGACAATATTTAGCTTAATATTTTCTTTATGTAACATGAAAACCCTAATCTTCAAAACTCTGACGATTAGTTTCCAATCCTTCGGCTTGCATTAATGTGGAACACAGGTACAGTGATTTCTAAGAAAATGTTGAATAGCCAATATGTAGATGACGTGATTCTCAAGGCCATTTCACACAGTGGGAACGACCATGCAAGTTGGGTATCGTATGTACAATGAATACATTCCAAGGGAGAAGTTCCTCCATCTTCTCCATGTGAGGATGTTGGAAAGAAAGATAAAATTCCATACACTCCCCAATATCTTTTATGGCATCGTGATAGATCTCTCTAATGAGAATTCCTGCTAAAATAAGTGTTTCAGAGGATTTCAGCCCTTTTATTAGCTTTTACTTGAAAGGAATCCAATACTACAGGTTCAATGGCTCTTTTTCGATTAATTTCAATGTATCATCTTATCTATACACTTCTCCAAGACAACAAGTTGTTGGTTGGCACTATTTTTCTAAGAAACCCGATGAGAACGGAGGACAACTGACATGGAATATTTGTATGCCTCTGAGTCGAGTGATAGTAAAGGTTGTGAGTGAAACTATGGTGGATACCCACAGTATTAACTGGACCAAAATGGAGGCTACCAATCATGGTGGAGACAAGTAAGTGATTGAAACTAATTGTTCCTTCTTCATATTTTGGTGAGATTTTTATTGACTGGACCAATGATCTAAAAATGAAGAAGACTTGAAAAACTTGAAAACTTATTGCAAGTGAATGTTATCTATTTAAAGCAAAAGGATCAGTTTGCAACACATAAATTAAAGGATTACTTATGCAAATTACACATAGACAGCAGCATAATCATTGAACATAAACACATATGCACAACAATTGATAAAGGAGTTCACCCCTCTTATGGGCTACATC
>ML802106.1:40537-73676 GCA_009831015.1 Picea engelmannii | reverse complement strand
CTTTATTTTTACCTTTCCCATTCCAACAATTTTGCATGGTGCATCATCACCCAAATGAACCTGTCCAAAATCACCTTGAACATAATCTAGAAAATGTTTCCTATGGGGAGTGGCAGGAAATGAATCCCCTGAATCTACTACCCAAGACTCAGAAATATTATTTACAGAAAGAATCAAAGCATCTTGTAACACACCACCTGTTACATTTGCTTCCTGATTTCTCTCCTCATGTCCATCTCTTTGTTTATTTGGAGCTCTGTAGTATTTCTTCAGATGTCCTTTCTTCCCATAATTACAACACTCTATCTTTCCAAGTCTGGATTTGGATATGCACTTCCTAGAATTCCCACGGTTACCGAAACCCCTTCCTCTATCCTTTTGTCTTCCCCTGTTCTCCATGTTCAACACATTTCCTAATGTCTCACCTGTGCTTTTCCATTGCATTTCCTCACTAAGGATAACACCAACAACATCATAAAATTTAAAGTATTTGAACTAGAGACAGAGTTACTTACAACCATGTCCAAGTCGTTCCAGCTTTCTGGGAATGAGCACAAGATTAGAAGAGCCCTGACCTCATCATCAAAGTCCACTTTTACATAACTTAGTTGATTAGTAACCATATTAAAATCATTTAAATGATCTGCAATAGACCCACCTTCCAACATCTTCATATTAAATAATCTCTTCATTAGAAATACCTTATTGGATGCCGAGGGTTTTTCATAAAATTTGGCCAATGCGTCCATCAAACCCTTCGTTGTATTTTCTTTGGAAATATTGAAAGCCACCGACACTGCCAGGCTCGGTTGTATCGTTCCTAGAGCCTTTCTGTCAAGAATCTCCCATTCTTCATCCTTCATAGCTGTCGGCTTCTTTGCTATTCCGCCCAATGGTAGGAATAGATCCTTCTGATATAAATGGTCTTCCATCTGCATCTTCCATAACTGGTAGTTTTGGTCGTTAAATTTCTTGACCCTAAACTTTCCATCTTCTGACATTGCTCCCACTCGAACCAGGAACCCTCTTTTCCTATGAGTTACATTTCACTCTGATACCAGTTTTTAGAAAAACAAGACCGCGGAGCAATAAAATAAAACAAATGCGGAAACAAAACATAGAAGATACACAATACAAGAGAGACACAGATTTACGTGGTTCACCGAGTGTGGGCTACGTCCACTAGAGAAATTGCCAGGTACTTCCTTTATTATTATCCAGCAAATGAAGGGATACAACCTACAACAAACCTATTGTAACTTCCTCTTCTTTCTCTCACAGTCTCCTATCTCAGAATACAATATTCCCATCAACCATATCTGCAATACATTTCCCTCATAAAAGAGGGTTTCCTTCTAGGGAAAAAAACCCTAACATAATTTCTACCATTAGATCTGTGACCTTATAATGAATGATCCAGATTTACAATGAAATTACAATATATTTTTACAAGGAAATTTTTCCTTCGGGGGATTTGCCCCTGAACCCCCATCGGGGGATGCTGCCCCCGAACCCTCGTTGGGGGCCCTCTTGGCCCCAAACCCCCAGCCAGAGGTATAGCCCCCCCGGACCCCGGAGAGGGGGTACCCCCCCTCTTCACTCCCCCGTGTGGAAGAGTGTACATACTTCTAGGGTGTAAATACTTCATGGGGTATAAACACGGCTGAAAGTAAAAGACCTTTGAATCAGGAAGATAATAAGGCTCCACAACCAACAAGAATAACATGGAAGGATCGACCAACGATGCATTAGTGGTGACAGGTCTACCAATTGAAAAAGATAAAGGAAAATTATTTGGTAGAAAGTCTAAGTCGAAGGGTAGATCTAAATCCTTTATCCATTCAATGAGAAGATGTTGGAAATGAGGTAAATTTTGGCATTACAAAGATGAATACAATCCAAAGTAAATGGAAGTTAGTACACGATCCGATGAGAATTATTTGTCTAAGAGAAAGAAAAATCTAGATAAGGGAGGTGATGTGTACCTGACATCAACCAATACATAGCCAGATCGAGATGTTTGGTTGATCGACTTAGGAGCATCCTATCATATGATAGCACATAGAGAATGGTTCAACGAATATGAATGATATGAAGGAGGATATGTTTTCTTGGGGGATGACTTAGAAACCAAAATTGTTGGACGAGGAAGAGTTCAACTGACATTGAAAGATGGGAGGAGTATAACCCTTTCATGTCTGCTAAATATTTTGGGTTTGGCAAGAAACATGATATCTATTAGTAATATGAGTGATGCAGGAGTGCACACTCTATTTCATAAGGATACATGCAATATATTCAGAGGTGTGATCGTCTTAATGAAAAATTTTTGGGCTGGAACCCTATACAATTTGCTAGGGAACGTCAAATTGACTCGACTCAAATCAGGTGAAGTTGATTCAAACCAGCTTGACAAGTCATTGTAAAGTCAACCAGACCATGCTATGACATGAAAGGATGGGACACATTGGAGAAAAAGGACTTCAAGCTATGCATAACAAAGGCATGGTTGAATATTTTCCTGAATGTAATTTAGAAGTCAACTTTTGTGAACACTATATATATGGAAAACAAATTTGGGTGAGGTTCTCATGTGGAGAGATAAGAGAAAAGGGGATTCTAGAATTGGTTAATAGTGATGTGTTTGGCCCTATTTCAGTGCCTTCACTTGGTGGATCCTTGTATTATGTCTCCTTAATATATGAGGTTTCCAAGAAAACATGGATATATTTCTTGAGGAATAAATCATAGGTTTTTTATCAATTCAAAGAGTTTAAATATCTTGTAGAAAACCAAATAGAAAGGAAGAATAAGGTGTTGAGAACTGAAAATGGTGGTGAATTTTGTGGAAAGGAATTTGATCGGTTCTGTAAGAAGTGTGGCATGGCACACCAAAATACCATGCCATATAACCCAAAACAAAATGGATTTATTGAGAGAATTAAAAAAAAAAATTGATGGACAATGAAAGGAGCATGTTAAGTGGTGTTGAGCTCGCACATGAATTCTAGGCAGAGGTAGTTGACACTGCAAAATATCTGGTGAATATGTCTCCTTCATCGGTGCTAGTCAACATGACTCCACATGAGGTATGGTCTAGTAAGAATACTTCAGTTTCACATCTAAAAGTATTTGGTTGTGATGCATTTGTGCATGTTCCCAAGGAAAAGAGGAGCAAGTTGGACAAGAAGGAAGTAAAATGTATTTTCATTGGATACAAATAAGGAATGAAAGGATGCAAGCTCTTGGATCCTACATTAAGGAAAACATAGAAAACTCTTTGACTAGTTTTGTGAGTCTTGTGAAGTTATCTTGGTGCAGAGAGGCAATGGGAATTGTTTCCTTGGGTCTATGAATGAAAGTTAAAAAGTATCTTGGTTTCAATAAGGAAGACAACAAGTGGGAGAATGTTGGGTTTTTATATTCTTTGCGGTGAAAGTTGAAGTTCAAGGTGCATCGACCAGGAAAATTTGAAGTCAAAGTAATCAACAACAATTTGAATAGGTCAACTAACAAGAGGTCTAAGGGAGGTCGTGTGAAAAGAAACGGAAGCCAAATGAAGGTTAATTGGTAGTCGTCTAGTAATCTGACTTGGTAGTCTACTGTAATAGAATCTTGAGATTCATTGGATTTGTAGCCAATGATATGTGTGGATCAATAATTTTGTTTGGGTTCCTTTATTTAGGGTTTTTCCTACTGTAAATCTTATAAATAGGGAATGTTATAATTCTCTAAAGATAATCTTTAGATAAATCATTTTATAGATTGTTGGTCATGTAAATGTAAGTCAAATTGGCTATAGGGTTGTTCTTGTGTAAAGAAAGAAGGTATGATGTCAATTGTGTCTTAGGTGTAGAACAAGGTTGGGCATGCAACCTTTTATTTTGAATGAATATGACAACAAGAAATAAGGATGCTCAAGGAATCTTGGTTTTCCAACTTGGGTTTCTAGGGTAAAATATTTGTGTATTGAATGGTTTCTTTGTCATTTATTTTATAGTATAAATCTTTGTTCCTCTCTTCTGCTAGGTTTATCTTGGAAGTGTTTAATTTCTTGAAGGATTTATGACAAGGAGAACTATGAAAAACATTTTCCCTTGAAATAGAAGTTGAATGCTTTAGAGAAGGAAGACAACCCATTTGTTGGAGTCTTCCAGGTCTTGAGCACTTTCATGGAGGGTGAATCCATGGAGAGCCAAGAGAAAGCTGAGACAAAACTTTGTTATGTGCAAGATGAACTCAACAAGAATTCAGTGTTTTCCATGGTGTACAGTGGGGTGACTGATAATTTTCCGAGGGAATATATGGTGTAGAGGCTTGGGTTGCAGCCTTAACCAATGCAAAAAATCTTCAATACAATCAATTCATGTGTAGAGAGGGTTGTTGGTATAGCCAAGGGAATCTTGTTGAATCTTGGTGACTGGTGCAGAAAGATGAGTTTCACCGTTGTTCCCATGGATGATTTTGAAGTTGTGTTGGGAGAAGAGATCAAGAGGAAGTAAAAGGCAACATCGATTCATCACATGAATAGTTTGTCCATTTTCTTAGGACAAACTCCATGATTGGTTCCCACCATAAGGAGGAAGGAAGGAGGAACGCAGATGTATTCCTTGTAGATGGTTGTTGTGAACATCTACAGAGAGAAACCTTGTGGAGAGGAAATTGGACAATGTGGGGTGATGGTTGGACAGTCTAACACACAAAATGAAAGAAATCTTGTATCGGTGGAACGAAAGATTTCCAAATTTGAAGAGATATGTGGATATTTTCCTAATACAGTTGATGGCTTGGCTTATTTTTGTTTGAAAGTTTATGAGTGGCAGCAAAACGCATAGGAAATCACAAAAACAAAGATGCCAGAGAAGTTCATTGAACAAGAGTAGAAACCATTTGTATGCTAGGAGGACGTGAGGGAGACACAATGACCTTAGTGTAAGGGAACCAAGGAATGAGTTAATTCCTCCTCTAACAAACTTGAACATGGTGAATAGTCATATGACACTGAGCTAGAATGACTCATTGAAGGCTGAGAAGGAAATATTAGTTCAAGTGTATCGATTCTTATGTACATGATGTGGAAGTATGGTTACATTTCACCAATCGCATTGGTATGGATTGGAGATGAGGGAGATGGCCAACCAGCTATCCCACTTCACACTCAAACTAGACTGAAACACATTGGCTCATTGTCTCAGTGGGAGGCAATGAGGTCGATGCAGTTCCTTGAGGAAGTTCCTTGGTGAAAAATATTGAGAGTGCAGAGGGTAACTTGATATATTGTAGGAAAAAAAGAGTTGTGGATAAAAAAAGGGATGTTTGAGCGTCAGGATGTGAGTTCTTGAGGAAAACATGTGAATTATGTCTCAATTCCCTTAGGTTGTATATATGGAGTGTTGAGTGACTACATGACCAAGAGTATCCTTTTTCATAGATGAAGACCCTTCTCACCACCACATAGGTCGTAGATTTTTAGATGGCATCCACCACCCCAGATGGCTTCTGAGAGGCACTGGGCCTTTCTCCTTGAGCTAAAAGTCAGGTATTATGGTGAGTGCCATTTCAATATTTGAGGAATTTGAGCATGTTGTATCTTAGACTGCTTTAGATTACATGACATATTATTAGACATTATGCTTTTTTCCCTGCTTCACCTTGGTGGTTGACATTGTTCCCTAGTAAGTGGTTTTTATTGGGGATGGGTTTAATACTACGAACTCACTTGAAAATCCATCGTACTGTTCCTGACCATAATTACCACCGTCCATCATTATTACCCCATGTTTCCTTATATCTTGGGAATTTAGGGTGTATTGAGCCAAGAAGGGGTTGTCCCTCATTCTATGGGAAGAAGGGGATGAAGGCCAAGAGGGATTGTTGTTGGAAAAATATAAAATCCTATATATAAACTTTCCAAATACTTATTCCAGGGAATCACCCAAGAAAGCAGTGAGATTCTTATCTATAATAAAATGGGGACCCACAAGAATAATGATTAAATAATTCTTAAAAGGGTTATTTGGAGGATAGGAGGTCTCATCACAAGATGGCCTATCATGATCCTAAATATTTATTGGTATGAAATTACTATCATCTAGTCAACAAGCTAGGGTAATGGCTCTTAGTTGCATGGTTGAGAGAGAGAGGAGGTCTTATCATGAGCCAACCTTCTCATTTACACAAATTTTTTTTGAGTGACACTATCATTATCTGGACACCATGTCAGGATAGTGGCCTTCAACTTGTCCTTAAATTATGAAAGAAACAAAGAAGGGAAAAAATGATGGGCTTGGAGAAATTGCATTGCAAACGAAGGTGCCACACACCCTCTACAGAGGCACCCATGAATGAGATAATACAACCCCTTGTATGTCATGAACCCCATTCCCATTGAGTCTGGCCCATAACCACTTCATCCACTTTACATGTCTTAGAGAGGTATCTCTTGGAAACACTCCTTGACCTAGGGAAAGATCGAACCAATAGGACATTCCGTCAACCTTCCCATATCCAAGCTTGGCAAGTCACATAATGTCTTTGAGAACATAATTGTTTGACAAGGTAAACTTTGATGCACATGCTTAGGTGGCTCGTTTATTGACTTGATTTACTTATCATGATATGTTTAATTGATATCCTTGGAGGGCATGCTTGTTTGTCTTTGCAGGACCTAGTTGGTGGAGAATTTTGGAGGAACAAGACTAGCTTATGCTTCCATGGGGCTTGAAGCCCACATTGATGCCAAGGTTCCACATGTTGGATGAAAGAGATGAAAATTGGGAGGCCTATAATATGACATGGAAAACATAACCTATCCCCCCACATGCCAAATTTTGTTCCTAGGAGAGGTAAAATTTCATCTTTAGGAGCATGACGTCGCCTAGGGGGGCTAGGGTTTGGGGTTGATCTTACCAATCATAGACACATGGATGTTTTAAGGACAATGAGGCTTTGACCATCAATTAATTTATTTTGATGATTTATGTGTGGCTTTTCGAATCCTAACTACACTCCTCCTACAACAATGACTTGCTCATAGTGTCAAAACATCCCCTAAAGGGGTGATGTCACTTTGAATTAGGGTTTCTTCTCATGTAAAAGTAAATTATAAGTGAATTGTTTAATATTATTTTGTAAAAGGGGTAAGATTATGGTTTTTGACCCCTAGTCTTATGGTTTACCCTAATATTATGTGGACAGACTATTTTGAAGACATTTTGTATAAATAGAGATCATGAGATCTCATTTCAAAACATAACTCTCCCATTGTGAGAGGTCTTTGGATGAAATTTTCACTAGACTTGGATGATTTTCTCTCTTTTTCTCATTTTTATGGTTTTTTCTTGCTATTTATGGTGAAAAGTGATGTGATATGCTTGGAGATTTTTTCTTATGCATGTGGATGGAATTAACTTGGAAGATTAGGGTTTGATCTAGATTCTTGTGGAATTGGTAATGAAAAAATCTTCATTTATTTTCTTTTGTCTTTCTCTTTCCATAATTATTTTTGATTAAAACCCTTGGAGGAGTATAAGGTCATACACCCTCCCCGAGGTTTGTTTACTTGTTCAGGAAAGGTCATTTTTCACAAGGTGTCTTGGAGAACTATAAGAACATACACCCTCCAATGTATCTTTGGTTTTTTTGTAAACCCTAGGAAGTAAAATGGATTAAACTCCTAGGGATTTGTAGATCAATAATTTTCATCCAAGTTTCACTTCTCAAGGTCAAATACTTTTCAAGGTTGTGCCAAGAGAATTAATAGGGCATAAACCCTCTTGGAATATCCTAAATTGACTTACCTACAATTGGGAATTACAAGGGCATACACCTCCAAGTTATTATCCAATCCATCTCTTTCGTTGACCCCATAAACCCAATAGCAATGCACTAATAAGTTTTCAATTTTGCATTGGAGATACAAAATCTTTGCAATTGTAAATGCGACAATTTCACTTTTTGATGCTCTCTCAATTGGATTGTATACTTGATGCCACTAGCATCCTTTCCTTCTTGAGGTGTCCTCTTTCTCCAAACAATTATTTATAATCTTAACAACTAACCCTAAAACCACAAGGTTGTAGAAACCCTAACCTTTCTATCCCTAATATCCCATAAACTAACCCTAGACTTAAGCTAGACTTTTCCCCTCTTAATCTACTTTTTGAAGCGTAATTTCAAGGAAACTTTTGGGCAAGTTTCATTGCATAATTTGTTTTTTGTAATGCCTTGTGTGCTACATCCATAATGCTAATAATTTTTACTCCATAAATGTTTTATAACATCCTTGTTGGATTTCTCAAGTTTCATACTATTTTGTGAAAGCTAGACTAGTCATTGTTGGTTCACCTATTGCATGATTAATTGAACTTGTATAAACTTTAATTTCACCCTTGGTTATCATTTTATTTCTGATAATTAATATTGTTTGATTGCTGCAAATTAGGGACAACAAGCACATCATCCTTGTCCACCTAACATACAGTATGAAACCTGGGCTTTTCTTATGTCTCGGGCAGGTACAATCACTTTTGCAAGTACCCAAAGACTTGGCATCTTTAAAACCTTATGGAGAAGAGTCATCAAAGCCTATTTTCTATTTAAATCCTTTACCTTTAGGGGTATATCTCACTTCCTTCCCTTACCTCCATATCAATCCCCCAAGGTCACCAGGATCGCTTCCCTAGAGTGACCTAGTCACCCTTGAAGTGTTGGACCTATATCAAGTTGATATTAGGTATAGTTTCCCTTAGTTTTCACCACTTGGTAGTTGGGTAGGGTTTTTACCAACCTAAAACTTATGTGATAGAATTTTGGAATTGTTTTTGGGGAGGATTTTGAATCCTATGCATGCCCTAATGACACTTTGCCAAGCTTCCCTCCCGAAGCCTCTATCCCTTAGCTTGCCTGGAGAATCTATTGAAGAACATTCCCTTTTCCAACCTTGATAAGTTTCCTTTGAAGTTTGTATCGCGAATCCACTTTTTGCAATCCCACCTTTCCCTCTTTCCCTCTTTCCCTCCTTTGGTGAGATTTTATGTAACATGACGAATCCATTGAGTTTTCCTTTCGGTCAATGGAATTATAGCACCATGGGATGAACCCTCATCCAAAACTTGTTGTGACTCGATGATGGAATTTCTACAAATGGAAAAGGAAAAGGTTGCTAATAAAGATTCCAAGGAAATGATGAGCTAAATAGGAGAGTTATTTCCTTCCCTTGATGATGAAGAATTCCTTGAAGGACAAATATATGAATAAATTTACCAAAAAGATCTCGATGAAGATCCAGATCAGACATTTGATGAAGAAAAAACACTCATATATGCCCTTCCATTTTATGAGTACATCCACCCCTTTGTTCCTCCCGCACATTCCAGAAAGGAACATGATGAGTTATAATCCTTTTGAATATATTGATGACACTTTATTATGTGACTTTGGAAGTGAAGAGGTATTAGCAGAGCCCTTGGATGCGATAGGTCTTTCTGAAAAAAGGCACATAAATCACTATGCATTAAGAATCAAGTCCCATGTGATGAAGAGGCGATGGAGGAGCATGCCCGTGAAGATAAAAAGGAATATTGATGAAGTGAAACATCTTGAGGCATCAGTATATTTTCTCCCACATGATGTAGTTGAGGTTTTCCAGCCATGATCTCCTCTTGTTCATGAATTTCAAGAAGCAACTAGCCTCAATGATGAATGTGAGGAACCTATTGAATACACCCATGCCTCTACTCCTCCTGCACACGAAGACAAAGAGATGGTCACTTTTTTTGATGATATTGTGAGAGAACATTTGCATATGGTTGATGATCATATAGACACTTTCATACAGACTATCATATGTAGGTGGAATTTCAGTCATCTCATTTTCGATAGAGACCCCATTTACGACATTGAGGGTAGCCCTTAAGAAAAGGGTTTTTAGTTTTCATCTTCACTGGACTACTTTTCATGCATATATGATTCATATGTCTGGGATCATAATGATGACATGATTATTGATTTATTCAAAGACTCTCAACCACTTTCATCCTCAATTTTGGAGGAATGTCAGGATGTAGACACCTCAAAGAGATAAGAGGATTCTTCTTCAAAGAGGAATTATTTTCATCTTTGATATTTTCATGAAGATTCGCAGGTGAAGAGGATGTGTTTTTATTCATCTAAGATTGTCCCTTACCTCTTACCCTCTTCTCCAAGAGACCATGTAGTAATCTTTTGATCTCTCATTTCTCTCAGTCATCGATAAGAAGTGAGTCTTTGTGTGAAAATGAAGATGAGCCTTCATCTACATATAGTATCCCCCTTCAGAAATGGATTGATAAATCTTATGACTATTACTTAAGGCATGATTCCTTGCATGATCATAGTGGCAGATATTCTTTCTAGCATGATTTCCTCCCTCCCACCCATCTCCATGATTTTTATTTCATGATCAATTATATATATGTTTATACTCAATATTATTATGTGTTAGACTTATATTTGTTGTATTATATGATTAATAACATGGGGATATACTTTGATGATATGATCAGCTAGTTTCATGGGTTGTATGACTTCACCTGACATCATCCATCACTGGATCTTAAGGGCCCCAAGTCCCTAGGTAAGTAGGTAGGTCATTTTTATTTATTTCATTTTCATATTGATTTCTCATATTAGATAAGATGAATTTTGTTATAATTGTTTTATTTGCATACTCATTTCATGCTTAGTTTAGAATTTTTTTTAAAACTATCAAAATGTTTCTTTTCTAGATTAGCTTTTATTTTGGATTTTATATTTTTGTGGATAAAGGGTGATAGAACCACCCTAGATGATCTTATCCATTTTTTTGAGTTTTAATAGGCACATGTCTACCAAGAGATGTTGTGGTTCTCATGCACTCTATGATGAGCACATGTCCCCAAGTAGGAGCCAGATGTTATCCCCATTTTGTGGGATAGCTAAGGAGAATATGTCTTGATTCCCTCAGGTTTCATATGGAATGTTGAGAGACTAAATGACCAGTAGTATCCTTTTGCATAGATGGAGACCCTTTTCACCACCACAAAGGTCGTATATTTTCATATGGCATCCACCACACCAACTGGCTTCTGAGAGGCATTGTGCCTTGTTCCATGAGCTACAAGTCAGTTATTATGGTGAGTTTCATTTCAATATTTGAGAATTTGAGTATGTTGTATATTAGATTGTTTTACATTCCATGACATATGCTTGAAAATTATTCCTTTTTTCGTGCTTCAACTTGGGGGTTGACATTGTACCCTAGTAAGTGGTATTTCTTGGGAATGGGTTTGCTACTAGGAACTCCCTTCAAAATCCATCGTATTGTTCCCAACCATACTTACCACTTTCCATCACTATTACCCCTCGATTCCTTATCTCTTGGGACTTTAGGGTGTATTGACCCAAGAAGGGTTTGTCCTTCATTCTATGGGAAGAAAGGGTTGAAGGCCTAGAGGGATTGTTGTGGGAAAAAGATAAAATCCTATATGTAAACCTTCCAGATGCTTTCCCAGGGGAATCCCCCAAGAAAGAAATGAAACACTTATCTGTAAGAAAAGAGGGAACCACAAGAATAATGATTAAAGAATGCTTAAAAGGGTTAGTTGGAGGATAGGAGGTCTCATCAAGAGTTGTCCTACCATGATCATGAATATTTAGTGGTATGAAATTACCATCATTTGTGCACCAAGATAGGGTAATGGATATTCATTGCATGGATGAGAGAAAGGGGGTTTCATCATGATCAAACCTTCTCATTTCCACTAAGTGTTTATGAGTGACACTGTCATTATTTGGTTACCATCATAGGACAATATCCTTCAACTTTTCCTTAAATTATGAAAGAAACAAAGAATGGAAAAAACTATGGTCTTGGAAAAATTGCATTGCAAACAAAGGTGCCACACACCCTCTACAAAGGCACCCATCAATGAGACAGTAAAACCACTTGTATGTCATGAACCCTATGCCCATTAAGTCTGAACCCTAACCATTTCATCCACTTTACATGTCTTAGAGAGAGATTTATTGGAAACACTCCTTGACCTAGGGAAATAACTAGCCAATTGGACACTCCATCAACCCTCCCATACCTAATCTTGGCAAGTCACATAATGTCTTTGAGCGCTTAATTGTTTGACAGGGTAATATTTGATTCACATGCTTAGGTGGCTCATTTATTGACTTGATTTACTTATCATGATATTTGGACTTGATATTCTTGGAGGGAGTGCTTATTTGTCTTTACAAGACCTATTTGGTGGATATTTTTGGAGGAACAAGCCTAGCTTGGGCTTCCATGCGGCTTGAATCCCACATGTGGATGCCAAGTGCCTGCGTGCTAGATGAAAGAGATGAAACTTATTATGCCTAGAAGATGATGTGGGTGATTGTTGGACCTTGGTTATGGAAGAAAGTGAAGATTGAAGAAGAAAAGGTCAAACGCGAACTGTGCAGGAGACACAGTGACTGTCACTGGGTTGAAGTAAGAAAAAGACTAGAAAAGATGGAGCGAATTATGGAAAATAAATTCATTGGATGAGGAGATCAAGGATGACAGATCCACAAGGAAGATGGATCGAGGAAAACTCAGCAAGAAGAGAAAGCCACCATTGGACGCTTTGGAGCACCGCGCAAGAAGGGAGGAAAGACAAGCTAGCGAAGCCCTGAAAAGGCGGGTCAAGTTGACCTAGGGTTTTAGACACCTAGGGTTTTGGGTCATTAGGGTTTTGACACCTAGGTTTTGACCTAAGGTTGTCAGTGAGGGACTATAATGTATAAATAGAGGTCGAGAGGACCTAGGTCGGGTCGGTACTAGTGTTGGGTATTGATATTGATTATTGTTGGTTGAGAGATCATTGTACTATGAGAGATAGGAGTGTTGAGAGTGGGAGCCTTCTGGTCTTGTAAGATATTTAGTTGGGTGCAAAGATCAAGTCCTGCAGCTGGGTGCGCAGGAAGGTGGGAGACAAAGAGAAGAAGAGAGAAGATCTGATGACTAAGAGCACAGATCAGAACTGTAAGCTTTATCCTAATATATCATAAGCATAGTTTTGTGGACATAGCCCTAGAGAGAGGGTGAACCACATAAATTTTGTGTCGTATGTGTGATTGATACCTGGATCTCCATCATTGTTATACTATTATTTGCATTATTTTGTTAGATCATATTTATAGCTGCACAAAGTAGATCTAGCTGGTAAGAGGTATATGAATGTTGCAGTATTGTTGTATTAGTTCCACTTGATATTCCCCTGGTTGTAGACACCTATGTCCTGCAACCCCCCTCTTAGCTGCTTTAGGTGAGACTACATCTGCTTCGCAGGTGTTGCCGAAAGGGCCAATAGCTAGGGCTTGTTGGTGCGCTCTTGGAGTGAACCTTGGGTCTGCCCCTGTGCCAACAAATGGTTCTGTTGTTGGGACCAAAATATTTTTAGGGGAATGTCAAGGTGGTTCCCATCGAAGACATAGATTCAAAAGTGGATAGAGGATCAAGAGAGGGACTTCGCTGAAGCCCAGAACAAGAACCCTAAATTGAGTACTGAAGAATGGCTACAAAGATACATCTTCACTGACATTCACGAGATCTTCTTTGGAGTAATCCACCATGAGTTGTTTGAGTGGTTGGCTAGGTTAGTCGATACCTAGTTAGAGATCAAATCTAGACCTCCTATGGTTTGGACACCATCACTGACCTAGAAGTTCAAGAGAGTTGACAACATTGTATCCGTAGCAATAGATCATTGGTTCAATAGTACCATTGGAGGGTATATCACTGAAATTTTTGTTGATAGGGTAGAATCATATAGCCAAGCCAAGAGATACTTTTTCAAAGGACCCAGAGGAAAAATCTTGCACTTTCTGAAGTTGAGAAACAAGATTTTTTTGCATGAAAAGAATGTCTTGAAGATACAGTAGATTGGCTGGACCTGAAAAGACTAATGTTTAGAAATTTAGACAGCGACAGGCACACAAAAGCTAGACATATGCACAGTGGAAGAGTATTCAGAGGGGTTCACCTTGAGAACTTGTTTAAAAAAAAATGTGGAGAAGAGGGTTTCTACAGTGGAGAGGAGGTAGATCTAACCGACTAAGAACATTCAAAACCCACCAGAAAAGAAGAAGGGGAAGCTGAATAACTTCGCCAAATCGATCCATAAACCTCTAGAACTGTGCATATTACTGAAGTAAGTAACATTAAACCTCATGTTGTTTCAATAGCAGCAAACATCTAGAATAGCCAAAACCACCAAAGTCCTCAGAGTGTTGTTACTAGCAACTCAGCCTATACTCATCCAGGAAGCCTAGGGAACTCTATGGTAGATGAGATGAGGCTCCCTATCTTTAGGGGAGATGGATCTAAGGATCCTGATCAACACTAATTCTTGTGTGAGGCCGTGTAGAATACTAAAAGTAGCACCGACGAAGCCATCAAGAGAACTCAGTTTAGCACTACGCTAAGAAACCGCGCATTGAGATGGTACATGAAACTTGTCCAAGGACTGGCACAGCCTAAGCCACTAAACGAGATCAAGAATGCACTGATTGTAGATTTTAAGAAACCTAAGTCAGATTCACAATGATTACAGAGCTAAAAGAGATCAAACAAAAGGTAGCAAAACCTGTTTGGGAGTTCGACCAGAGATTCAAGACCCTAATAGGTCGATTAATTTTTCAGATCCCCGATGAACAGAACAAAGAATGGTTCATCACGGCGTTGTTACCACATATCAGAGTCCCTCTGATGTAGTAGAATATTGCATCGTAGGAAGAAGCTTTGGAGATCGCCATGAAGATTGAATCATCACCTATGGGGGAATCTAGCTCAAGCATGAGCTAGATCTTGAGCCAGCTGACTAGTTTGTCTCTGCAGGTCGAGGATATGAAGAAGGACAAGGGGAAGGACAAAAGAGAAGATATTTGGTGTGTAAGATGCAGATATGAAGGTGATGATAAGGAACATTGTTCCCTATTTCATGAGTATTTGGCCTCAGGAGCACTGAGCCCCTTGAAGCAAGATAACCTGCCCGGGTGCAATGTATGTAGAAATAGGCATCACCCAAGTGAGTGTTATTACATGAAGAAGTATGTTCAGACACCCATAAACTTGTATTTCACATTCTATAAATCAGTGGGGCAGGATGATTGAGATTGTAGAGCTTACAATCTCATGCATGAGAGGTCAAGGGACATATGCAAGATTCAAGGTGAAGTAAAGCAAGAAGGAAACACTCCACAGTACAACTCTCAAGGGAGAGGAAACTTCAATCCTCTCGGTAGATACAGAGGATGAGGATGAGGAGGAGGTATGGGATGAGGCTGAGGACAAATAATCTGTTATAACTACGTGCAACCAGGACACTTGGCAAGGGATTGTCAGAATCCTTACACAACCTGCAGTTATTGTAACTCGTTCGAGCATGTCATGGAAGAATGCCTTGTGTTGCTGGATAAGATTCAGGAAAGATGAGGACCCCAGTAGAACCCACAAGTGTAACTGATATATGTCAAACCATGCGGAATAGACCCTAGATTCGTTGTTATTACTCGAGGAGGCACTACTACAGGAGAATATAGAACAATCCAAAGAAATATCGCATAAGAGTCAGGTATCAAGAAAGTTGTGGAGAAGACTCAGGATTTTGATGCAAGGAAAGAAAGATGAATCTTCGAGGAAGAAAGATAGGAGTTCAAGAGGAACCAAGGATCCTCATCTAAAACATGACCAAAAATAAAAGAGTATGGAATGCCTCCTGGGAATTTTATCAATTGGCTTCACCAAAAGAAGGAAAAAAGGTAAGTAAACTCATCGGATTTTTGTACACTTGTCTTAAGTTAATTCGGGATGAGAATGTTGTGCAAGAGTTACAAAACCTAATCAGGCAATATGAGCTAGGAAAGGTAGACCCCTTACTGAATAGGGAAGTACACCATATTGGTAAGAAAAGAAGAACAAACAAAGAATTACATTTGAATTCTCAAATATGAGAGTATGATATAGACTATGTGGTCCTCGACTTAGGGTTGGAGGTCAATGTCATGACGAAGAAAACTTGGGTGCTAATGGGAAAACCGAAGTTGATCTATTCCCCTATCAGGCTTAGAATGCCTAATCAGCAAGTTGTCAGCCCATTTGGATGATTGGAGCATGTCCCTGTGGACATCGATGGAGTTAGGACCTTTGTAGATTTTGAGGTAATTGAAATTATTGATGATAGTTGCCCTTACCCTGCATTGCTAGGAATTGATTGGGCCTTTGACAATTCTACTGTTGTTTATTTAAAGAAAAGATGCTTGACATTTGAAAGAGATGGCCTTATGTTCATTGCACCCTTAGATCCAGATGAGGGTCCACGATATATTGGGCCTATCAAAGAAGAAGGCCATGCATATGAGCTAGAAAACATATATAAATTAACATCCAGACAACATGATTATATCAACCCTACTACCGATAGAAATCTAAGTTGGTGAAATGATAGCGCGTGTTCATCAGATTCAAAAGAAGTGTTGGAGAATTGGCAGAACTAGATGTATGAAGTATCCACAAGGAGATGTGCTTGATTGACCAGAGAAGTTCATTGGATTGGTACAACAATAAGTAACTTGCCTACCTTTGATGGTCTAAACCCTCTAGAAGCCTTCCTCTTAGATTTTGAAACAAGTGTACCATCACAACAGAGGTTGTTGGCTATGGATGAGGCCCTGAAATCTACACCAATAAGATGGTGAGGGATGCACAAAAGCAATATTACAAACTGGACACAATGTCGAACCTTGATGACAACGCGGTTCTCAACACAAGTAGGAAGCTGTGAAGTGAGGTACACAGGTCTAATTGCCCAAAGGACCATGTGCGAAGAAGCTTGGAGTGACATTCCTCGAGAACAATGGGTACACAGATTCATTAACACACTGGACACGACCCCTATTAACTGGTACCTTCAAGCGGAGCTACACCTCATCACTGCAAATTGGGAAGGTATGCTTCAAAATTTTGTAACCACCTTTTTGTTCGAAAGTGAATTTCCTTCAGTAGATCAAGCACTACATATTGTGAGGTAGAAAGTATTTAAGGAGGCATCTAGCCTCCCTTTGGAGCAAGAAGAAGACAAATGGACCGTGCCATTCTAGAAACTACAAAGATGTTACAACATTAATGTCGACATAGATGATGATCCGAGGAAGGTAAACATTGTTGAGATAGAAGGCCATAGGGATGTGGAAGGACTAGGAGTTGAGTTGCCATTCATTGGATATTCGATCAATATAAAGAAAGTCAATATTGGGATAGAGGAGACACTAAATCTTGCCAATGTCAGCGATTACTGGGATGCTGCTACCATTGACAAAATTATAGAATTATTGTACAAGTATCAGGACTTGTTTCCGACCAAGTTCACTGATATGAAGGGTATCAAAGGACCTATGGGAGAAATGAGAATACCTTTGAAATCAGATGTGAATCCATTCAAGCAAAGACCCTACAGATTAAACCTGAAATATAAGGAAAAAGTGAAGATTGAGCTCGACAGAATGTTAGAAGTAGGGATTATTGAACCTATCGAAGAGTCAGAGTGGATCATCGCTATGGTGGTGCAAGACAAGAAGACAAGTGAGATCAGGATCTGTGTAGATCTCAGGAAGCTGAATGATGCTTTTTTGCATGATCCTTTCCCTACACCACTCATAGACGAAGTGTTGGATAACGTGGGAGGCCAGGAAGTATATTCTTTTACAGACGGATTTTCAGGATACCATCAGATCGGGATTTCCAAGGAGGACCTCCAAAATACCACATTTGCCACAGAATGGGGATCCTGTCAATACACAATGATGCCATTTGGACTGAAGAATGCCCCATCCATATTCTCCAGGGTTGTGGTCGAAGCGTTCAAATAATTTTTGCATAAGTTTTTAGAAGCCTATTTTGATGACTGGAGTATTTTTAGTTTGCTGAAAAATCATATTGAATGTCTAAGACTAATTTTGGACAAATGCAGGCAGTGTCAAATTTCTTTAAATTTGAAGAAGTGCATCTTCTTCTCACCATTTGGAGTATTATTAGGACATATTGTATGCAATCAAGGATTGCGGGTTGATCCATCAAAAATTGCAATTATAGTCGACTTACCGCCTCCTACTTCATTCAAACAATTGTGCACTGTGCTAGGAAATACTGGCTATTATAGGATATTTATTAAAGGATGTGCTCAAATTATTGTGTCAATGGAGAATTTATTAAAGAAAGACTGTCAGTTTGGTTGGACAGACAAATGCCAGCAGAGCTTTGACACACTGAAACAAAAGATGGTGACTGCGCCCATTCTGGTCTTTCCAAATTGGCGCAGAGAATTTCATGTCCATGTCTATGCATATTCTATTGCATTAGGAGCAGTATTGGCACAACCTAGAGAAGGGGATATCGACCATCCATTATCATTTTCCAAAAGAAATCTATCTACAACTGAAATCAATTAAACTACTACAAAGAGATAAGGATTAGCCATGGTGTACGCGCTGCAAAAATTCCGCCATTACTTACCAGGAGGACACTTTAAAATGTTTACTAATCAATCTGCACTGAAGTACCTAGTCAACAAGCCAGTGTTGGGGGGGCGAATATGCAGATGGATTCTCTTGTTTCAAGAATATGATTTTGAGATCATAGTTAAGCCAGGAAGAATGAACAAGGGACCCAACCACCTGTCGAGGTTGGAACATGGTGAAGAACCCACCAGTCTGGAGGATACACTACTAGATGCATAGTTTCTAGCCATTAGGAATATGGATGACCACTTCATAGACATAGTCCAATTCCTGTCAACAGGAATGGATACATGTGAGTATACAATTTCCCATAAGAAACAGCTAGTGGTGCGCACTGCAGACTTTTCATTGATAGTTGGTCAGCTATATAATATGGGACTTAATGAGATACTAAGAAGATGTGTGATGAAGGCATAGTGCCCGCTAATCCTTGCAGAATCTCATGAAGGCACCACAGGAGGACATTACGTAGGGAGAGAAACTGAGCAGAAGGTTCTGCGAGCTGGCCTTTGGTGTCCTACATTACACAAAGATGCTATAGAGTATGCCAGAGCATGTGATGTATTCCATAGAATTGGAGAACCATCTCGAAGATATGAAATTCCATTAGCACCACAGATGATCCTACAAGCATTTGAAAAGTAGGTCATTGACTTCGTGGGACCTATAAACCCACCAGGAAAGCACACAGGAGAAAGGTACATTATCACTGCGATAGAATACCAGACTAGATGGGCCAAAGCAAGAGCAGTCAAGAAATGTAGTGTAACTACAGTTGTACGTTTTATATTTGATGACATAATAACCAGGTTTGGATTCCCTGAGGTCCTTATGAGTGATCAAGGTACACAATTTATCAATAATACAGTTGAGGCCCTGACTGAAGAATTTGCAATTCACCATCAGAAGAGTACACCTTACCATCCATAAGAAAATGGAATGGTCGAAGCATTCAACAAGATCTTGGAGACAACATTGACAAAGATTTGTAGTGTGAACAGGGATGATTGGGATTTAAGAGTACCAGCCATACTCTGGGCTTATAGAAACACTTGCAAGAAATTAACAATGCAGACCCCTTTCAAGTTGGTTTATGGTCTTGAAGATGTTGTCCCAATGGAGTACTTGGTACCAAGCTTAAGAATTGATGCATTTACAGACATGGATGATACTGACACTGTTCGTGAGAGGCTTGCCCAGGTGGTTGAACTAGAAGAAGACAGATTTAGTGTAGGATTCCATCAACAAGTATAGTAGGAAAGAGAGAAGGCCTATCATGACAAACACATCAAGAAGAAGGAATTTAAGCAAGGTGATTTAGTACTAGTGTATGACAGTAAATTTATAAGACATCCACAAAAGTTCAGAATGCATTGGCTTGGACCATATGAGATCGTCTATGTTACAGAAGGAGGAGTTGCACAACTGAAGACACTGAAGGGAAAATGGAAAGAAGGATTAGTGAATGGGAGTCGGTTGAAGTTGTATTATGACAACCATATTTCTCTCAACTCTTAGTAAAAGCAAGGAGAAAAGGGTCCAGGTACTAGGTGCAGTTGAAAATGGATACCAAACATAGAAAAGATAGTCTGCACAAGGATGGGAAGGAGGTATAAATAACAAAGCAAAGGCTGCAATGCACAGTCCAAAGTCAAAGTGAAATAGAAGGATCGGATTTGAAGTGCCTCAGGACGAGTCACCAGTGAGTTTTGGGGGCCTGTTGGCCTTTGATTATGGAAGAAAGCGAAGATCAAGGAAGAAAAGGTCAAACACGAAATGCGCGGGAGACATAGTGACTGTCACTGGGTTGAAGTAAGCAAAAGAGAAGAAAAGTTGGAGTGAAGTACGGGAAATCAAGCCATTGGATGAGGAGATCAAGGATGACAGATCAATAAGGAATATGGATCGAGGAAAACTCAGCAAGAAGTGAAAGCCACCATTGGATGCTTTGGAGCACCGCACGAGAAGGAAGGAAAGATAGTCTAGCGAAGCCCTGAAAAAGCAAGCCAAGTTGACCTAGGGTTTTAGACACCTAGGGTTTTGAGTAATTAGGGTTTTGACACCTAGGTTACGACCTAAGGCTATCGGTGAGGGACTATAATGTATAAATAGATGTCAAGAGGACCTAGGCCGAGTCAGTACTAGTGTTGGGTATTGATATTGATTGTTGTTGGTTGAGATATCATTGTATTGTGAGAGAGAGGAGTGATAAGAGTGGGAGCCTTATGGTCTTGTAAGATCTTTAGCTGGGTGTGAAGATCAAGTCCTGTAGCTGGGTGTGTAGGAAGGTGGGATACAGAGAGAAGAAGATAGAAGATCTAATGACTAAGACCGCAAATTAGAACTGTAGGATTTATCTTAATATATCATAAGCACAGTTCTGTGGACGTAGCCCTAGAGAGAGGGTGGAACACATATATTTTGTGTCATATGTGTGATTGATGCTTGGATATTCGTCATTGTTATATTGTTATTTTCATTATTGTGTTAGATCATATTTATAGCTACGCAGAGTAGATCTAGTTGGTAAGAGGTACATGAATGTTGCAGTATTGTTGTATTAGTTCCACTTGATATTCCCATGGTTGTAGACACCTCTGTCCTGCAACCCCCCTCTTAGCTTCTTCGGGTGAGACTACATCTGCTTCGCAAGTGTTTTCGAAAGGGCCAGTAGCTAGGGCTTGTTGGAGCACTCTTGGAGTGAACCCTGGGTCTTCCCCTATGCCAACAATGATATAACCTACCCCCCACATGATAAATTCTTTTCCTAGGAGAGGAAAAACGTCATCTTTAGGAGCATGTCATCACCTAGGGGGATAGGGTTTATTGGTTATCTTACCACTCATTGACACGTGGACATTTTGAGGAGAATAAGGATTTGACCATGAAGGAAGTGATTTGGATGTTTGACATCAGGCTTTGGGAAGCTTAAGTACACTCCTCCAACAACAATGACTTTCTCCTAGTGTCAAAATGCCCCCTAAAGGAGTGACGTCACTTTGAATTAGGGTTTATTCTTTTGTAAAAGTAAATTTTAAGTGAATTGTTTAATATTATTTTGTAAAAGGGGAAATATTAGGGTTTTTTACCCCTAGTATTCTGGTTTACCCTAATATTATGTGGACAGACTATTTTGGAGAAATTTTGTATAAATATATCATGAAATCTCATTTCAAAACATAAATCTCCCATTGTGAGAGGTCTTTGGTTGAAATTTTTTCTAGCCTTCGAGGATTTTCTCTCTGTTTATCATTGTTATGTTTTTTTCTTGCTATTGATGGTGAAAAGTGATGTTCTATTCTTGGAGATTATTTCTTATGCATGTGAATGGACTTAACTTGGAAGAGTAGGGTTTGATCTATCTTCTTGTGGGATTGGTAAAGGAAAAATATGCATTTATTGTCTTTTGTGTTGCTCTTTCCATAATTATTGTTGGTTAAAACCCTTGGAGGATTATAAGGGTGTACGCCCTTCCCAAGGTTTGTTTACTTGTAAAAGAAAGGTCATTTTTCACAAGGTTTCTTGGAGAACTATAAGAACGTACACCCTCCAAGGTATCTTTGGTTTGTTTTGCAAACCCTAGGAAGTAAAATGGCTTACACCCATAGGGATTTTTAGATCAATCATATTCATCCAAGTTTCACTTCTCAAGATCAAATACTTTTCAATTTTGTGCCAAGCTAATTACAAGGGTGTACACCCTCTTGGCATATCCTAGATTGACTTAGATACACTTTGGAATTACAAGTGAGTAAACCCCCAAGTTCTTAGCCAAGCCATATCTTTCATTGACCCCATAAACCCAATAGTAAGGCACTAACCATTTTTCAATTTTTCATTGGAGATATAAAATATTTGCATTGATAAAAGTGAGAATTTCATTTTTTGATGCTCTCTCACTTAGATTGTGTACTTGATGTTACTAGCATCCTTGTCTCCTTTAGGCATCCTCTTTCTCCAAACAATTATTGTTATTGTTAAAAAACTAACCCTACATCCATAAGGCTATAGAAACCCTAACCTTTCTAACCCTAATATTCCATAAACTAACCCTAGACTTATGCTAGAATTTTTCCCTCTTATTCTACTTGTTGCAGCATACTTTTGGGGCAACGTTTGGGAAAGTTTAATTTTACAATTTTTCTGATGTAATTCATTGTGTGCTACAGAAATAAGGATGATAATTTTTACTATAGAAATGTTTTATAACATCCTTTCTTGACTGCTCAAGTTTCATATTGTTTTGTGCAATCTAGACTAGTCATTGTTGGTTCATGTATTGCATGATTAATTGAACTTGTAGAAACTTTAATTGCAGCATTTTTTATCACTTTATTTCTGATAATTAATATTTTTTTATCGCTGCAAATTAGAAACATAAAGCCTAACTTCCTTTTCCACCTAGCATACTATATGAAACCTTGGTCTTTCTTGTGTCTTGGGAAGGTACAATCACTTTTGCAAGTACCCAAAGACTTGGAAACTTTAAAACCTTCCAGAGACAATTCATCAAAGCCTATTTTATCTTTCCAACATTGAACTTTAGTTGTATACCTCACGTCCTTCCATTCCCTTCATCTCAATCCCCTAGGGTCATCGAGATCGCCTCCCCAAAGTGACCTAGTCACCCTTGAAGTGTGGGACCTATATCGAGGTGACATTGGGTATAGTTTCCCTTATTTGTCTCCAATTGGTGGTTGGGTTGGTATTTTACCAACATAAAACTTACATGATAACACTATCCAATTAGCCGAAGTCACAAGGGGATCCAACACACATAAGTATGGGTAGATGAACCAAAGTATGGAAGGAACATGAAGTTATATAGAAATGACACTTTGTAGACTCATAAAACTTCCTAAGGGGATTTTTCCTTGACGACAGTGGTTGAGGAAGAAACAATCATTGAGTGGTGAATATATCTAGAGATGGGAAAATATGCCAAGGAAATTGATAATGTTTTTCGGTATGAAAACAACATAAGTGGGGAGGTATGTAATGTCTCCCACGACACCCACTGAGAACACACACTCCTTGGGTAGATTCAACGATGGAACAAATGAAGAGAACAAGGAAGAAACAAGCATTTGGGAAAATGAAGGCATTTGGTTGTGAGTAGGAGAAACTTGGGTGTACAATGGTGATGTGCGACATCAAGTGGGCACACACCTTACTTTCCTAAGAAAAAATAATGAAGAATTGGGTTGCCTTTGGGTAAGGGCGGGGAGACTTGGGAGCATGCCCAATTTTAAATACCAGATACTTGAATACAAAAACACCACAAATATTCAGAAACAATGTAGATAAACTTCCACATTATTATTATGAAAACCATTGAGGTAGGGAAACACTATACAATGGATCATATTATGGAAGGGATCCTCTCCTATTCGCTATCCTCTTTAAGGGGGAAACCTCCTAATCATTTACACGTTCCAAATATAATACGTCTTCTTCTCCCCCATTATATTGCTTGAACCCATTTATATAGCGCTACCAACCACCTAAGAACATTCTAGAGGAGGAAGCTTCTAGAAGTGGAACCTTCTAATAAGTCCTCTTGCATTTATTATGTTCATATCAATATCTCTAACTACCATAGTGAGACTTATTTAATAATATAGTGGGCCTAGTCCACCTTATATAGAATGACATCCACTTATTATCAATATGGGCCCTTTGATACCCCCCATTACCTCTCTAGATTCACTACATTCCACCCCCCTTATGAAAGCATAGTCCTCAACGCTTGTTATGAGGATTTACAAACATATACCAAGGTCCCATGGATAAGTGTGGACCATAGTGCTGAAGTAGGTTGGAGAACCATGGTCCCATGTAGAAATGTGAGACAACATGCTGAAGTATCCCAACTGCCATTGTAAACTTGGGTCCCATAGCCAAGTGCTCATGTGAACTCTATGATAAAGATATGGGATCTCAATAGCCACCTAAAATTATGCTCCAAATATCGACATTGGTCATGTGGATCTAAATATGTAGATCCATCCACATAGTTGGAAAGGGTTGCAGTTGAATTTGGAAGGAGAAATACCAGTGTAGAATATGTTGGATGGACACTGGTAGTCAGAAATTCTGATCGAGATTATTTTAAGCATGGAATGAGAGAAGAGATAGAATGAATAATTTTACAAAGATATCTCAAATATCCAATAATATAAAAAAAAATATCAGAGATATAAACAAAAAGATACAATAATACCCAATTTATATTAATGAGCAAAATGTACAAAATTGTAGAAATACAGAGTGAAAGACTCGCTAGAATGGTGGCATCTTATCTCTGAGAAGAGATGTGATGGCTACTCACATTCACAAGAATATGATCACAATGAAGCTCTAAAAGAATTTTTAACATAAAGAAAAATCCAAAACCCTAACCCCGGAAGATGAAAAGCCAACAATTTTGTGGACCCCATTTTGGGTAGTTTGGTGTATCAACTTCCCGGGGATGTAAATTTGGTATATGATCTATGTTTGGGGTGCACGATAGCTCGTTGGAAAGGTATCATAGAGGATATTAATTTTGGGGGCTCAATAAAAGCATTTGGCCATCATTGAGGCGTTCTATCTAAAAAAAACTTCATTTATACCCTCAAAATTGCCCTGGAAGTTTAGGAATCGAAAAACTACTAAAAAGAGTAAATTGTACTATTTTAGGCCAGTTGAAATAGGTGGGTGGCCACCGATATCCACCTGGATCAACTTGATCCTGATTTGTTACATTTATTTTCTCTACAAAAGGTGGATATTCATCAAATAAAATATGAAAGTGGTCCTCATCCTAGAAATGACAACTATCATATACCAGACATCACAACAATTCTTATAATCATACAAATCATATATTTATTGAGTTATTATCCTACAATGTGAATTTGCATGATATCCCTTATATATATATCTCTGGTTCTGCAAGTCTTTTCTCTCCAAAATTTTGAAATGTTGCTTCCATATTTTGAAATTTATCCTGGAGGGATTACAGTTTTTGTTGTTGATTAATGAGGAGTGAAAGTGAATAGCCATTGGAAACACCACACATAATATACCAAAAGAAATATATTAAAATTATCTATCCAATGGAACTTATTTAGTAGCAATATGAGCACCCTATAAAAAGTTATGAGATTTTCAATCCTGTCATCATCCTAAAAAATGACTGATTTTAAATCAGTGATATATTCACTTATGGAGCTCCAATTTGGATGATTTTTTTTAATGGGTGAAATTGCAAGAGGAATTAAGATACATTAAAAAAAAAAATGGAAAATTCATCCCTGGGTGCTACAGAAATTAGAAAAATTGTGCGGTCATCCGTAGAAAAACCCTAAAAATTAGAATATTTTAAAATAATGATAACTTCATTTCCCGAACTTTGTTTTGGGTAATTTTTTTTATTGTTTTTTTTTCGAAAAGAACTATTTTAGAAAAATTCCACACAAAAATATATAGTATTTGTCTGAAGTTTCGCAACCCTCTTTTGTCTTCTTGAAAAAATATGAAAAAATAGAGAAAAAAAGTTTCCCCTTTTTGTGGTCGAAGAAAGTGCTCTAATACCAAATATTAAAAATCAAAGACTTGAATACAAAAACACCACAAATATTCAAATACAATGTAGATAAAATCCCACTTTCTTATTATGAAAACCATTGAGGTATGGAAACATCCTATAATTGATCCTATTATGGAAGGGATCCTTTGTTGTTCACTTGCCTCTTCGAAGGGGAAAACTCCTAATGAGCTACACGCTCCAAATGCAATACTTCTTATTCACCCTCATTAGTTTGCTTGAACCCCTTTATATAGTGCTACCAACCACCTAAGAATATTCTAGAGGAGGAACCTTCTAGAAGTGGAAGATTCTAAGAAGTCCTCTTACATTTATTATGTTCACATTAATATCTCTAAATACCATAGTGGGACTTATTTAATAATATAGTGGACCTATTCCACCTTATATTAAACGGCCTCCACTTATTATCACTACATGACCTTCATCCCCCAGATTACCTCTCTAGCTACAATGCATTTCATCCCCCTTATGAAAGCATTGTCCTCAACACTTGATATGAGGGTGTACAACCATATACCAAGGTCTCATGGGTAAGTGTGGACCATAGTGTTGAATTGGGATGGAGAACCATGGTCCCATGTAGAACTTTTAGCCACCATGTCGAAGTAGTCCAACGGCCACTATAAACTTGGGTCCCATGTCCAAGTGCTCGTGTGAATTCTATGTTGAAGATATGGGATCTCAATAGCCATCTGAAAAGTGATGCTCCAACGATCGACATTGGTCATGTGGGTCCAAATATGCAGATTCATCCACATAGTTGGAAGGGGTCACAACTAAATTTGAAAGGAATAATACCACTATAGAATATGTAGGTTGGACACTGGTAGTCATAATTGGCTCTTGATTTGTCACATTGATGTTATCTATAGAAGGTGGACTAGAGTCGTCAAATAAAATATGAAATTGGTTGTCATCCCATAAATGACAACTATCCATATACCAATCTTCACAACCATATTCATAATCATACAAAGCATATATTTCTTGAGTATATTCTATTGCAATGTGAATGTACATGAGATCCCTAATATATCTCTCTTTTTCTTCAAGTATGATCTCTCCAGAAGTTTGAAATGATGCTTGCATATTTTGAAATTTGGTCAAGAGGGCTTCCACTTTTCATTGTAGATCCATGAGGAGTTGATGTCGAATATCCATTGGAAACTCCACATATAATATACCAAATAAAATATATTAAAATTGTATGTCTAATGGAACTGATCTGGTAGAAATTTGAGCATGCTGTGAAAAGTTATGAGCTTTGCAGTCTCGTTGTCGTCCCGAAAAACCCGAAAAATGGTTGATTTTAAATCAGTGATATCTTCACTTTTGGAGCTCTAATTTGGATGATTTTTTATTTTAAAAACAAGTGAAGTTGTGAGAGGAACTCATATCTATAATATATTTGGGAAAATTTGGCCCCGGGTGCTACATAAATCAGCAAAATTATGTGGTCGTTTTCAGAAAAACCCTGAAAAATTAACAGATTTTAAAATAATGATAACTTCATTTCCCGGACTCTGTTTCTTACAAACCAAAAAAATTGAAATCAAATTTTTTTGTAAGGGTAAATCATATCTACAACTAGTTTCTACAAATTCCACACAAAATCTAAAGGAATTTTCTGAAGTATCTCGGTCCTCTTTTGTCTTCTTGAAGAAATATGCAAAAATAAACAACAATAAATTGCCAATTATTGCAGCTGAGGAAATTTCTATGATACCAACTGATAAATACCAAATAATTAAATACATAAACACCATAAATATTCAAGGACAATGTAGATAAAATCTCACTTTATTATTATGAAAACCCTTGAGGTAGGGAAACACCATACAATGGATCCTATTATGGAAGGGATCATCTCCTGTTCACTTGCCTCTTTGAGGGGGAAACCTCCTAATGAGCTACACACTCCAAATAAAATACTTCATCTTCACCACCATTACTTTTCTTGAACCCCTTTATATCGTGCTACCAACCACCTAAGAACATTCTAGAGGAGGAACCTTATAAGACGTCCTATTACATTAATTATGTTCACATTAATATCTCTAACTACCTTAGCGGGCCTTATTTAATAATATAGTGGAACTAGTCTTCGAGGGTGTGTCTCGTCCCTCTTTTCTCTTCTTTTAAAAATATGAAAAAATATAAATAAATAAATAAATAAAATTTGGGGGCTGAAGAAAGTGCTCTGATACCAACTGATAAATACCAAATACTTAAATACTTAAACACCAAAAATATACAGATACAATGTAGATAAAATCTCACTTTATTATTATGAAAACCCTTGAGGTAGGGAAACACCATACAATGGATCTTATTATGGAAGGGATCCTATCCTGTTCACTTTCCTCTTTGAGGGGGAAACTTCCTAATGAGATACACGCTCCAAATACACAACTTCTTATTCACCCCCATTGCATTGCTTGAACCCGTTTATATAATTCTACCAACCACCTAAGAGCACTCTAGAGGAGGAACCTTCTAAGAAGTCCTCTTACATTTATTATGTTCACATTAATATATCTAACTACCATAGTGGGCCCTTATTTAATAATATAGTGGAACTAGTCCACCTTACATTGAATCGCCTCCACTTATTATGACTATGGTCACTTCAGCCCCCCCATTACCTCTCTAGATACACTACACCCAAGGAGTGGACCTGTCTTCCATCGGAAACATGGGTGTGTTGGAGAGGTTAGATGCTCACATCAACACACCCACGAGGATTCGCGATGATCAGTACAAAGTGAACACAAGGAAAGGGGAGTGTTCCCAAGGATGGGGTGCATCAATCCAAGAAACACAAGTTTAATGAGCACGTGAGCTTTGTATGGGTGCACCGAGACCACAAAGGGATGCAAAGAGTTGGTTGAATGTTAGTTCGCGAAGGCATGTGACACACCCAAGATACATGATGTTTCACATAAGTGACTCTTGGAATATATATAAAATCAAGAGAGCACAACCAAAGGAGGCATAGAACATTTTGACAACATATTTGGAGAGAAATTCTAAAGAAAGTATGCAATAACTAACTAAGGCAGAGTTTCCAAGATGGAAGACAAGTAGACAAGAATTGGATGTTTTGGAAGGTTTTGGGGAGGTTTAGAACCAAATGTCCATGGAGGAATATGTGAGGCATAACCAAAATTTGCATTATATTGGTGAAAGTCTAAATAAACGAAAGGACAATGAATATGTGGTTATAGGAATTGTTACAAGGAAAATCTCTCTATGGCATGGGGTAAACCACAAAAGATGGAATGAAACGCAAAAATCAACTCTAATCCCAAATATTTTATATAAATGAAATTCTAACAAGACAAAGTCAAGAGCCTACCTCGTCCAGACGTTTGATGAAGACCACCATTGATAACACAACTCAAAGATTTATACCTGCAACTTGTCCTCAACAACCAAGATACACAAGCATATGGTGATATATAGTGTTAGCATATATATTAGCATAATACATTAACATTCATGAGAAATATTCCCATGGAATAATAATTCAAATATTTTCAAGATATCAATTGGACAAGAAAAGAGTATTTCTATTAAAATAATTAGCAAAAGTATATATGTGACAAATTTGTGTATTGGAACATATCGGAACTGAGAAACTAAGTCCCTCCAAATGTGCCTCCACCAATTCAATAATCCACCAAAGGAAAGCTCATATAAAGGAGAAAATGAGGCTCTCCATCACAAATAAGGAAGAGCTTGGGGGTAGAACAATCAGTTCAAACTTTCAAGGATAAAGGGATGCAAAATCAATATGAAGTGAAATCACTCCAGAGTGTTTTTTCTCTCAAAATTGAATTCTCTCTCCCAAGGCTTGGATATGGCTCAATTTATAGCCTTCAAATGAAACTGAAGGGTTGAGTCATAGCATTTCTAGTATATGGAAGGTTAAGGATCATGGATCCCGTGACATGGCATGGAAACCCGACATACATTTTAATTTTGAGCACCAAACCTGATGTACACTGGTTGTAGTGTAGAAACCTGCATATACACTTGTTCTCTAACTGAAAGGGCACGTATATGTGGAAAAATGTTATTTTTTAGCTCTGGAAGGTACAAAACGGGACTTAAAGTCTTCATAGGGAAATGGAAAGGCCATCCAAGAAATTTGCATGGGGTGAGGAAAAATTTATTGTAACAGATGCCCCCTAATGTGTGAGGTCATAGAAGTATTTGTGATGGCTGAAATACATTATAATTTCCAGAAGTGGAGTAATGAAGACTCAACTAGAATTTCTAGTTACTAATGAGAATATTACAATCCATAATGCCTTTGTACACATGGTTGTCAATCTTAATTACACTGCAGATCCATGTGGAAATATACCAAATAGTTTTTCATAGCCATGAATAGGAAATAAAAAGTGGACACATGCCATAGGCTGCCATAGTTACAAACAAGGCCCAATGGAAGCCACTCTAAAAATCAATATGAAGATATCTATATACAATGGAGTATAATATAATCTACCATGACCACTGAAGTCATATAGGTACTAGTCCAATGAAAGACAACAACAGATTAGGAAAGATGCTACTGTAAGCTAGAAGTCTTCTACACTATCCATCGAAGGTGCAAATCTACATTATGTGAATAGAGTTGTTGAGGTCGAACACAATGAGACTTTTTTTTAATACCGATCATTAGGGTATATCGTTAAAAAATGCGAGACAACCTATCGATAATGAATATAGGCATCAAGACACTGAGTACATTATTACACGTGTGAATAAGGATGTTGAGGTTGAACACTTGAAGAATCCATCGATCATGAGACGTTGATGTATTCCCAATTGTCAATGGCAGAAGAACCTGCCACTGATTACTGCAAGCCTCTAGGTACTCATAGGACTCTAGGCCTCATTTCTAGAATATATGAGTTGAATTCAATGGAAGGAGACCCGCTTAAATGAGAGAATTAAGGCATCTCTTATCAGTCAACACAAGGTACAAAGAAATATCTTGATGATTAGGAGGATCTTGGATGAATAGGATGTTCATGAAACAACAAACCTGTGCATTTCCCACATGCACTAGATTTAAGTAGTGCATGAAAGAGACCCTCTCAATAACATCCAATGAGGAAGACTGTCGAAAAAGGCGAGGAAACTGCCAATAAGGTCAATGGCATCCAAGACACTACATGAATCCCAATGTGTGAATATATTTCTTTCCATCGAACACAAGGGAAACCCCCCAATCAACGACCAATGAGGAGATGTCGACTGATGGGTTCAAGGTTACCTACCTATAATGAGAGTAGGACTAGGGTGCATGGTAGAGCAACAAATTTATGTGACTTTGAGAGACACTAATGGTATGGTCGACATGCAAAGTCAAGATAATGAGACACAAGATTATAGACATCCTTTCAACAAGAGCATGAGACATATGGATAACTCATGCAACATAGACTTGATGATAAAACTTCATGATGCAGGAGGCATTAATGAACTCTCCATAGGGACTGGAATAATAACCATTAAGAGGAGTAAACTCTATGTAATGAGATCATCTTCCTAAGGTCATGCTAAACCCAAACTTTGGATGACAGTGGACTCAAAAGTTTGTGCTCTATTTGAAGGTGACACAGCTACTACCGATATGAGATAATATTATTTTCCCACCCGTGTTTTTTGTTTTTTGCATAGGCAAAGAAATTCTATGATACAAGAGAGGAAACAAGTGTCACGAGTAAGAAATTGGCTCCAAACAGTGGAACATACCTATTCTCAATGCAAGGAAGTGCATGTGGGGGATGGAAACTCGGGGGGATGTTTCCTCTTAGGGTACTAGGTGTCAAGTTGCAAAGGATATAAACAAGGATTTTCTTGGCTAGTGATGCAAATTGTTGAGGAAAGAGGCTTATAATGAGAAATCAGGAACTGGAAATAAGCTCAATACTACAAGAAGGATGATGGAATCCAATTACAAATTAACTCCAAAGAATGTTCATTTTCATAGATTTAGTCCCCTAGTCCTGAAAAATTATAAAATAATACCCAGGAGAACTCTTTTAGCCAATGGTGACTAAAGTATTCATTTTTTTCGATATTGGAACTATAAGGGACTCCCAGTCCTAAGGAATAAATTTTGCATGGGCACTAAATGGCACAAAGGTTCTAACTAGGGCACCCATGTTTGGTAATCCTCTACCACTTAATAACAACACTTCTAATAGCAGTAAGAAGGTTCTATGTCACTAAAAAATGGGTTCATACCTAAGGCATATGGATCAAATTCATAGGAAAATGAAAGAATGTAGAATGGAGTGACAAGCTATCCTATATTCTAGTGAAATAAAATACCTGCCAAAGTCACGAACGGGTGGTATGGCGCTAGAAACCACAAAACAAACTGGACAAAACACCAAATCCATTTCTTTCCACTATACTATTAGTCCACAAGTTCAAAAATTATCATAAACTATATACAGTGGGTAAAACATTTCTACTAATAGTAAAAATAGACCATTTTACCATATCATTTGAGGTTTTTCACCCACATAGTGCATTTTAGGCCATTTTCCCCTCGATCTTCAAGTGTTGATTGCGGGAGCTACAGTCAATAGAAATAGAAACCATCTGGACCAAGTAAGTACCCATCTCTTCTACTTCAATTTCATTGGTTTGAATTTCAATTTTAGGCCCAAATGTTTTAGTATTAGAGAGCACAAAATGTGAATTAGGGAGTATGCGGGTAATAGTTCATAGGGTTGTGTATACGCACTAATATACACAGGAAAAGAAAATCCTTCCCATGTATATGAATCCATATACACGATTGTTACCATATTATATTACTTAAAAGTCTGTGAACACTTTTGTTTTGGAAAGATTTAACTAAAAAAATGACTTTTCCTTTACAGGATGGTGCTTGAATGGAGGGAGAGGGAGCATGAAGAGATAGATCCAACAGTGGAAAGGAATGCA
>ML802106.1:12475-28998 GCA_009831015.1 Picea engelmannii | reverse complement strand
AATACTTCTCTTAATGTTCCATTACATTGCTTGAACCCCTTTATATAGTGCTATCATCACCTAAGAACATTCTAGAGGAGAAATCTTCTAGAAGTAGAACCTTCTAAGAAGTTCTCTTACATTTATTATATCTAATTACCCATTTATTATATCAAACTACCATAGTGGGACTTATTTAATAATATAGTGGACCTAGTCCACCTTACATTGAATGACCTCCACTATTATCACTGTGGGCCCTCTGGGCCCCCCCACTACTTCTCTAGCTACCTTACACACTAAATACCATTTAACTAACATATGAATAACTGGGAGTCTAGGAGAACCTCTAATCACCGAACACCATGTGAAACAGTGTCGCGTAATAGTTCTATAATGACACTATACTCAGCCACATTATTCGTTGATGGTTCCAGACAAAATCCATGGAAGCCATGTTCTGTGTATGACAACTGACACCATCTGTGAATCCTAAGTAGACTGAAGACTCCATTGACATCTTCCAACCAAGGGAAAAATTGATAAGAAAGTCGATGACACAAATGAAAAGATATATATACACTAAGATATAATAGTATACAAAAGTTTGTGCCAAATATTGAGGTCTTACATGTAATACCTTTTAAGGTAGATCCCATTTCTGGTCTAATTCAACATATTCCCATCATAATATTCCAATTTGTAGGATCCTTTCTATAAAACATGTCGCATGATATAAGGACCATGCCACATGGGGTTGAACTTGCCTTCCCTCAACTGTTCTTTAGCTTGGTCATACATGAGAACCAAGTCACCCTCAACGTACTTCTGAGGACAGATAGATCTGTCATACTGAACCTTAACACATCATTTATTTTCTTCGATATCCGTAGAGGCATCTCAAAACTGCTTATCGAGACACTTTAGGTGCACAAGGAATTCTTCAAGATTGGTTGTGTTAGGAAGGAGCTCAATTGCCAACTTGAGGGAAGGGATTTTTCATTCAATCGGAAGAATTGACTCCATTCCATGTACAAAATGAAAAGGAAAAAATCTAGTGGAATTCTTTACCAAGGGTTAATATGTCCAAAGTAAAGGGAAAAACATCAGATGCCAGTTAGAATTACTTTGGCTGAAATTTTTTTGCAAGATGGTCTTGAGAGATTTATTCATGGCCTCTACTTTTCCATATTCCTGGGGATAATAAGGGGAAGAATGATTGTGATTAAACCCCATTTTTTATGCTAACTCTTTCATCATTTCATTCTGAAAGTGACAATCATGATTAGTGACAATATATTTCCAGATTTCAAACCGGGATATAATTTGATTGAATATGAAGAATGTTTCATTCTTACTGTCAGATTTAACAATAGGCATGGACTATACCCATTTAGTGAAGTAATCCACGGCCATAATGATATTTTGATTCCCCCCAGTCGAAGCTAGGTTACAATCCATAAAATATACCCCCCACTTGGTGAAGAGACCGACAGTGATGACTAGGTGAAGAGGGGTTGGATGCGAGGACATTTTAAAAGCGAAGACCTAGTAAGGGTGACACTTCTTGACCACTTCAACACAATCTTTAAAAATTGACGACCAAAAATAATTGGCTCGCAATATTTTTTGGGTTGTCGCAAGACCGGATAAATGACCACCACAAGCCCCACTATGACAGTCATTGAGAACCAAATCAACTTCCTTGTGATTCAAGAAATGACGCAAAATATTATCTACTCCTCGACGATACAAAGTGTCGTTGATGATCAGGTAATTTTTATCTTGATGATGTATGCGTCATCGATCATTGCTTGACAGATGCTAGGATAGCTTCAAGGTTTGAAGATATATTAGAATGTCTCCACACCAAGGATCTGAAGATGAGATAAGAAAGATATGTTCATATGCAAACAAATCGTCATGAAAAATTTCCTCATCAAGTCGAGGGAAGTTTGATATCAACTCAGGAAAAAATAGTGATTTCTTAGACTTCGGCGAAGAAAAATCAAGATCAAATGCTTCAAAAATAACAATCCACTTATTGTATTTCCCCCCTATGATACACCTAGTGAGGATGTATTGAAATGGATTGATATCCACAACTATGGTAATTTTTCACAGTAAAATATAATGTCGTAATCTTTGAACTCCATATACGATGTCC
The DNA here is from genome assembly GCA_009831015.1 of Picea engelmannii. Classification (NCBI taxonomy): domain Eukaryota; kingdom Viridiplantae; phylum Streptophyta; class Pinopsida; order Pinales; family Pinaceae; genus Picea; species Picea engelmannii. Next base: position 26,852 of record ML802106.1, on the reverse strand, counting down.
AAGGCTAGTTTCTCTACATGAGAGTATTTAAGTTCAGGACCGACTAAGTTTTGATTGAGATAGTATAAAATGTGCTCATCATCCTCCTGAACCAGAACCATACCAACCGTCCATTTGGATGCAACGACATAAAGTAAATAGTCTATAATGTAGTCTGGAGGCTTCAGTAGAGATGCTAATACCAAAGATTTCTTAAGACCATCGAAAGATTCATGGGTTCTCTCTTCCCATATAAACAAAGTATCCTTCTTCAAAGGATGCATGAAACCTTTAGTTAAATTGGCATTTTACTGTGAACCGAGGCAAGAAATTATTCTTCCCCTATAAATCTTGAAGTCATTAAATGTTGCGCAGGGGAGGAAAACAAAGTATTGCCTCAACCTTCATAGGATCTACCATGATCCCATGCTCAAATACTAAGAATCCTAAAATACGATAGACCTAACGCAGAAGATTCACTTATGAGGGTTCAAATGGATGTGATAGTAACAACATCTCTCAAATACTAATAAAAGGTGAGTGGAGTGATATACTCTCTTACGAGAGTGAGCAGTGAGATCATCGAGGTAAGCTTCGATAATATGCTTGAGATCGTGAAAATCAAAGGTCATGGCACATTGGAAGGTTCCTCCGACATTTTAAAGGTTGAAAGGCATTTTACGGTATGCAATAGTACCCGAAGGAAAAATAATTGTCATCTTATGTTGATCCTTGGGTTTGATTTGAATTTGATTATACCCTGAAAATCTATCCATAAAATAAAATACTTCGCCTCCTACACACTCATGAAGAATTTGGTCAATGAAAGGAGTTGGGAAGTTATCTTTAGGACAAGCTTTGTTTAGGTCTCAAAAATCCATACATACACAGATGGTTCCTTGTTTTCTATTCATAGGAATGGGGTTGGACACCCATTCAGTCAAGGGAACAACTTCTCTACCTATACATTAATAGAAGGGGCCTTCCTAGGATTAACATCTCTAAGACAATGTCGAACAGGTCTAGCCTATGGATAAGTCTTGATCTCATGATTGACAATGTTGGGGTCAATCCCTGGCATATCTTCATATGACCAAGTGAATATATCATGAAATTATTTGAAGAGATCAATGTAGATATGAATTTCTCCAGGAGAACAATCTACACCGATATATACATTCTCAATTTTTCCATGAACTCTAGAGATGTCGATCGTAACGGTAGGAGAAATATTCTCCATGTTTCCTTTAACATAAATACCATGTGTATCTAGTGGAACCATAGTGTGACCGACCATCTCACTCAAGTTAGATCTAAATTCAACTTGTTCGATCCTAACAAGCTCTGGGAGGAAATAGGATTGATGGTGCATGTCGTCCCAGGGCCTATCAGGACCATACATTGCCTCTAATATGGATTCATCAGAGGGTAAAGTATCATCAAGGAAATCACGCGAACAAGAATATTGGTGACCCATACGGGTTGGAGAACATGATACTCCTTGTCTGTCTTTAAGGAGAAAGGATCTGGTCAACAATAGTGTTAATAACATATTTATACATAATTTCTGTTGTTGACAATGGTATTCCCATCCCAATGTGTGACTGACCTTAGCACAACATAGTCGGGGAGGGTAGGGTCCAAGGTTCATTGAAATATGAAGTACGGAAAGGAACAAACCTCATCGATGTCGAAGACTCAAAGAAAATGACATGAATGTGATGAATTGGTGCCACGAAATCAAAGCTACCCATGAGAGAGGAATACATTATGACACCAACATCCTCAATTGTCGACTAGGAATTTTCGATCACAGGGACCGAAGGTCCAACTGATGCACTAGGACTAGCTTGCGTAAAGGACAATTGATCAATTGTCACTATTTTCCCTTCACAAGGAAAACATAAAGTGTGGAAAACGAACGACACGAATGTTGTCATGGCATAAGTCCAATTACGCCCTAGTATTAAATTATAGTCGAGGGGTGCATCAAACACATCGACATCAACCTCCATTCCCTTTCCACCTAACTAGAGTGGAAAAGTGAGAAGAATTGTGTGGGGTCGGGATGGATTCCCATCAAAAGAGGTCAACATATTCATAGATTCGGAGAGCCAATGTCTTTCCAACAACTTAGGGACATCACACATGTTGCAACACCTTCATCAATTACAGTGTGTTTTATGGTAATTTCCATATATTCCACATGGATTTGAAAGGCCACATGGTGAGGTAAGCGAGGCTTAAAATCCATAACGTCAAACTTAATAACCTTCGAGCCACATGGATCTAGAGCTCCTAGAGAATATAAGAATATGGTCCTCTATGAAGGACATGTCTGGAGCACCTCCAAAGCCGACATCACACAAGGGGTTTGAACCATATCTTCGACAATCGAATAATTTTGGGCTTCTCTGGCAATAGGATTGTGAGTAGAGCATTTCAATACTCCTTTCGGAATACAAGGCAAGGGTTTCAGATTTTTTATCTATAAGGGTGTTTTCGAAGGACGTGGAGACTATGGACCTACAATAGTCTATGAAGAACCGTGATCACAAGATCGAGTGGCTACATCAATGTGAAACTTGACCATATTGACACATATATGGCCACCTTCATGTTTCGAGGGTTTTTGAACCTCGCTCGACACATTTCTAGTGTTAGAGGCCCCCAAGGCCATGTGTTGATTATGTGGAAATGGATTTGTCAGCACAGCGGGAGGTTGTGATAAAAGCCTCAAGGCTTCCTCAATTTTTTGACATAGGTGACTAAGGTGATCATCTTTACAAAGTTTACAAGGAAACTTCACCTTATATTTCTCTTTCTTGCCCTCACCAGCATTAGTATTTGATCTATCATTGTTAGTGTCATCCTTGCATTTTTTATTATTTCTCCCACCCTTATCATTATTACCTAATCCTTTCTTTCTATTCTCTCTCAGTTTTTAGTTACCATTTGGGTTGGTTGACGACTATATAGAATGCACATCGGTCGACTGAGTGGGAGTGGAGGATGAAGATGAATCTTTTTCTACTACAGGCTGGTTTATAGACAAATATTTCAATTGGTTCATCACCAATTCTGTAGACTTAGCATTTGCAGAGCCTATGATGCCATCGACATGAGGCCCAATATTTTGTATAGGGTCATATTTTGACTATGGTGCATCAGGAATAATTTCATACAACATCCCAGATTGAGCATAGATGAATTCCAATTGATGGGATTTGAATGCAGCTTCTTCCTCGAATGTTACTTTATATGTAGAGACATATTTCAAAATATAAAGCAATAAGTACTTAAGGAACCATTCCAATGGAAACTTTGGAGGAATGTAGGTTTTGATCAACCTCTTCTGTCTACACCACTCTTGGATATGGTCCAAGATATGCATGGATTTATCTTGGAAAAGGGTCAACAAGATTTATATGTCAACATCATAATGAACCAACAACTGGAAGTGGTTGAGAAATACCAAAACCATCTGATTAAATTTTCTGTATTTTCCCCCTAGTAGCTCAATGTACCATTTCATGGAGACCCCCATGAGGGTACGTTGAAATATCCTTAAATGAATAGAATCGTCATTCAGGGAATTAGATAAGCACCAAAGATGAAAAGTAGTAACATGATCACCTGGATCCTCGCCAGTCTTTCCTTGGAATTTTGGAATGTACGAAGGAATCTTGGTTGGGATGGGGGGCCATGATGGATCATGACACACCAGGTCATTCATTAATTTTGACAAATCTATAAAATCAAGCGTGGCTAAAAAAGAGATCCATGGTTGCAACATCTGATCCCATGCTCCTGCGAAATATTAGTGTTGAGGTATTGCAGGCCATCCAGGGTTCTGGTATATACCATGGCCCTATCCAGTAAGGTAATATCCTCCTCCAAACTGATTCATAAAAGGTTGCATGGGCACCATACCTGTGAAGGAAGGATAATGAGGGTTATAAACACTACCCATAGCTAGAGGATTTATGGGCTAAGGGTTTCCCATAGTGTGAAACTAACTTCCTCTAGGTGGAACTCCAGACGACAGAGGGGGATTCTTCATAAGAAATGTGTTTTTTAAAATCAAGATGGAGGAATAAGGGGTAAAGGATGGAATATAGGAAGTGAATTGTCCACCTGGTTGAGTACTCGACCTAGGAGCATTGAGACTAGGATTATACCCAGAAGAAAAAGGGGGTTGACCTCCAATAATGGGACTCATTTGGGGAATATGACCTCCACCAAATGAGAGAGGATCATGTGGAGGAGCGATGCCCCTAGGTCCAAAACTAGGATTTTCATTAGTTGTTCGAATAGAGGATGAAAGTTGTAGTGTCATATTGGGCATACCAAAAGAGAAATGATTAGAGAGCGAAGGTATTGACTGAGAATTGTACCCTGGTGTACCAAAAAGAGACCCGAAAGGGTTTGTTCCTATGGGTTGAGTATAAACCACAGGTTGGGTAGCAGTAGGAATGGGAATCTACGACACTCCAACCATCGTGGATGAAGGACTTGAAGGGATCCCACTAATCATAGAATGTATAGGAGTCGAGGGACTCCCTGTGTCATTTGGATTTTACTCAGTACTCATAACTGGATAATCACAAGTATGGGAAGTGGAGATATATGTACCATGTTTATTAACTTTACTCCTTTTAGAAGGAAACTTCAGTAAAGACTTAAGGTGTGGTCATAACTTCAACAAATAGCGAGACCTGCGAGGAACCTATTCTTTCTCCACGATGACTCAAGACTTGATATATAAAACCAAATCCTAGGGCCAAATATCAATTAGAGAGCACACCAAAATAAACAAAATGGCCAAATGCACACAAACATGATATAATGGTTGAAAAGGGGCCTGCCTTTCTAGAGTAGGTATGCCTTGACCAAGAGTGGCTTGAGACTCCCTTCAAAATATTGGAGGTATCATAATCATTTATAAGGGCCCTCGTGGGCTTAACACCGTAGTCAGTTGGATCCCCCTGGAGAGGTAATCCTCTGTAAAGTTTGTGTGTTGTTCGACCCTTATCTGACATAGGGTACCTGCAGAAGAACCCCTACAAGTAACCTATGTGGATACCTATGTCAAGCAACTATAGTCACAAGAATATAACCAATGCGTAGGCAAACAGTCGTAAGTCCGGTCCACCATATGGGCAGGGTAACAAAGCCCAAAATATTGAAAGAACGGCCTCTCATGGAGGTAAAGGTACTAGAAAAACCCCCAAATACAAATACAACGCCAGAAATATATCTAACGCTAAGAAGGTATTAGAGGGATATATCTGCAACCAACTTCGCGTGACCTCGTGCTTAACTCCAGTGTGAGCAGAGCCTCATGACGTCACTAATTACACAATGGATTTCACCACTCACTGGTCAAACACATATGTTTAGTTTAATAGCCTTGGAAAAGTTTACTCACAAAAATCCTATTCCTAGGCCCTATGTCCTATACTTGTTTGTGTACCCTGAAAAATAAAATCGTTTCTAATTAATTTTAGTTAATCAATGTTACTTTTAATGGATTCTTCTAACTGAATAGGTGTGGTCGTGAAACTGATGGTATTATGAATCAAGATACAAAAGAAGCGAAAATGAAAACAATCCTAAGTACTAATCTTGAATTATAAATAGATAGTATGTTTATATATGCCATTTTCAATTCAATCTCTCCACATGTGTTAAAATCAATGCAAAGTAGTCAAAAGAGAAAATCCCATAATGAAAAATAAGCAATGTTTTTTGTATTTTCAATATAAAGAAAATAAAATGCAAGGACTAAATAGAATCTTGATATATAGACCCTACTGTAAGCAAAAAGAGACAAGAAATGTGGGATATTAAGAAACAAACACTCAGACCAAGATGCACAGAAAACCAATGAAAAAGATGATAAGAAAGAATACCACCTGGAAATTAAACAATAAAAGGGTTTTCTATCACTTTGTAAGCACTTAACAGTTAGAATAGAGACCTAAGAAGACTCAACAACCAACCAAACCCACCCAATAGACACCAAACTCAACCAGCAAGAAAAAAGAGTTTATGTACGCGATTTTTTAAGAAAAAGTGACGTATGTACATGCCCTAATGAAGGACAACTCACATATGTACATGTATGTCAAGGGAAAAACCACGTATTTATAGTAAAATATTGAGATGGAAAATGTTAATCCATGAAACTCAGATGGAAAGTAAAAATAGGTTGTCAAGCAATCAGGCGATAAGGAAACTCAGGCTAACAGAGAAAAAATCAAGGAGAAAACACTCCAAACCCCCAAAAAGATCATTCCCCAGTATGGTTGCCAATTATGTTATGAGAAAAAAATATATATGGAATGGGGTAAACCACAACAGATGGAATGACACACAAAAATAAACTTTAATCCCAAGAATGTTATATAAATGAAATGCTAACAAAACAAGGTCAAGAGCCTACTGCGTCTAGACGTTTGGTGAAGACCATTGTTAAGCACGCAACTCAAATCTTTATACCTGTAACTTGTCCTCAACAACCAATATACACAAGAATATTCTAATATATAGTGTTATCATATAGATTAGCATAATACATTAACATTCATGACAAATATTCCCATGGAATAATAATTCAAATATTTGCAAGATATCAATTGAACGAGAAAAAAATATTTCTATTAAAATAATCAGCAGAAGTATATATGTGACAAGCTTTTGTACCCACGCATATCGGAATCGAGAAACTAAGTCCATATAGTTGGTCCTCCACCACTTCAATAATCCACTAAAGGCAAGCTCATATAAAGTATACAATGAGGTTCTCCATCACAAATAAGGAAGAGCTTGTGGGATGAACAATGAGTTCAGACTTTCAAGGATAAAGGGATGCAGACTCAATATGAATTGAAATTTCTCCAGAGTGTCTTTTCTCTCAAAGTTGAATTCTCTCTCCCAAGGCTTGGATATGGCTCAATTTATATCCTTCAAATGAAACTCAAGGGATGATTCATAGCATTTCAATTATATGGAAGGTCAAGGATCATGGATCCTATGACATGGCATGGAAACTCGACATAATTTTTAATTTTGAGCACCAAACCCAATGTACGTGGGTTGTAGTGGAGCAACTTGTGTAAATATTTGTTGTCTAACTGATAAGGTGCATATAGGTGGAAACATATGTTTTTTTAGCTTTGTAAGGTACAAAATGGAACTTCAAGTTTGCATAGGGAAATGGAAAGGCCATCCAAGCAAGTTGCATGGGGTGAGGAATTTTTTTTTGTAATAGGAACATCTAAGGTGCACTGTCGGAAGTTGTGGAGATGATTACGACGAAAAGTATTGGTAGTATGAATATGTTCTTGAGTGTCTTGGTGAGGTGAGGCAAGTCTTTTGACTCTATGATGTTGTAAATAGATCTGGTAGTTCTCATGTTGTAATTGTTTCACAATAACAAAGACTTAGCCGAGTGTTACGAACCATTTGTGTCACCCGCAATTTCTCTCTTGTTAGGAACAATTTGTGTCACCCGTAATTTCTCTCTTGTTGGGAAAAATTTGTGTCTTCATTTTGTTCTGCAGTTGCTCTCTTGGATTCTCATGTTCATGCAAGATGCATTCTTAAATAATATTAAGTGTTAAATTGTGTTAACAAATTTCTAAGTAAGCAAGAGTTACACTAGAGTAGGAGTGTGACTCATCGATAGCCTATAATAGAGTATGGGTATGCTCCAGGTGAAGAGGCGTAGTTTGGAAAATGTATTCTTGGTTTGAAAAGCAACCAAGTAAGAACTATTGTGGTGCCACATTCCCTTAAGAGGTGAACGATCACAAGATCGGATTAGGTATCATGCGGTGTCATGACACTCCTGATAATTTTCTAGTTCATGTTGGAAGTATTCATATTTGTTTTCCATGGTTTAAATTATTGATCATTTTTAGTTGGAGTAAAGGTATCCTTACATATATGTTTTTGTTCTATATTTCACTTTATTTATTTAACTTATCTTGAATTTCATATCTCCCATTGATAATAATATGATTTATATCTCCCTTCCCATTGATAATAATATGATTTATATCTCCCTTCCCATTGATAATAATATGATTTATATCTCCCTTCATCTTGGTATATGTGTATTTCACTTTATCCCTTATCTTATACCATATGATCATTACATTACTTCCAAAATTATTTTTGTATTGCAATTGTCGCATTGGATTTATCTTCAAAATATTAGAGTGATGATTTTTTAACATTCTATGATTATGATGATTTAACCATGGATGGATGTGTTGATATTATGGTAGTTATTGGGCTCCCCATTATAGACTTAAGGTGATTTCGTGATGGACAAGTATGCCAACAATTTATTTATCGACTGATATCACACATGTAGGTTATTTTCTATGGAAACTCCAAATGGTGGCTTGTAATTGCTTTATAGTTGCTAGATGAACAATCATTTCTCTTACATATATGATAAAAATGTGGTTTCCCGCAACGTGAGATTGTGATTATGATTTCTCTTGAGCAAGATTATTTGTGTGCCCTATTGCAAGTTTTGTATGTGACTTTATGTATAGATTGATAAATAATTATATTGTAGTGATCCCCAATAGTTGTTTGAATTGATGAACTTTATTGTGCATCTCAAGATAGAAGTTTACTTCCAAAGCATCTAAAAATTCGATAACGAAATATGTAATTGCAGTAAAATAATATTTTTTCAACAAAAATTTCTGAAATTTAAATGGTCAAAGGCTAGTTTGTGATACAATACCTGAACTAATTATATTCTCTTTAACTTTGGATGGATAAAATGTGTGGTCAAAGATTGGAATCAAAGAAACTCTAATAAATTGAGTGTGGCCCAAGGCCAACAATTTTGTTTCCAAGGGAAGCAAAATTTGACCGAAGATTTGGTGAGACTGACCCAACAAATTTGGCCCGGCTTAGGCTCTAATACCAATGTAATGAAGCAATATGGTTCATACTTTTAATTTACAAAATAAATAGGACAATAATGATAAATCCATATAAGGGGATCACTATATTATGATTTAATTATTGATATTTTGAATTACAATTAGCCTTGTGATGGTATACTTATATGCATTGACATGTAACAAAGGTGAAGGTTTGTGTCTTTTAGTTAGATTTTGTCCTTTAAATTATATATTTTTGTTGTTGTTGTTACTACTAATGTTTATTTTTTGGTCAAATACATGACCTAGTTATCTTCTCTCCAACTTTATGGTGGATAAAGGTGTGTTTTGTTCACTCGAAATCTCATCACCTGATATAAGATCCTACAAAGAATTGCAATGGATATTTATTTGTACTATGATATATAATTAGTAGGTTGGATCACTTTTAAGAAAATTAAAGAATATTAATTTTAAATCATTTATGTCGGTATATATACATATCTACTTCATAAGTATGATGATAAAGGTTCCAAAACCATGATGAGTCTTGGCATGATGATACATTTTAGTTTAGTGCAGTGATAGTTGCTTCTTATTTTCACTTGGATGACATGGAGTGTATCAAAAGAAACTATGGGATATATACTATACATGGTTGCGCATACAAAAGGGTTAAAATAACTTATACTCATGCAAATAAAACATAAAACTTGCATAAAACTTGTTATAACAAAAATTATTTGTATATTGCATACATATTATATGGTTTTTTCATGCATATATAAGTCACCTTGCTATCAAAGTTATAATTTATTATGTCAAAATGTTTGGGTTCTATGAAGAAATAAAGATTATGTTGGAAAAAAGAATCAAATTGAGTTTGATATATATGGTCACAAGGTATAAATTTTGTAGCTTATTTTATTTATATGGTATATTCATGGTGCATGACTTAAGTTTCAAAAGGTTTGAATTTGTTTGAAAAGGGTAGCACATAGATATGTTATTAGTGCAACATATGAGTTATTCCATGTGGTACATGGAATTTGGTTGATGTTATAAATTATTGTTATATCTTTCATATGGGTAATTATTTTATTATTTGTGTGATGTGACAAGGGATGATCTCCGTGATTGAAAAGTTGTTATGGTTTGTGGGTTGGTGCTCACTTGGCATTGTTTCCAACCCACACTTGGTTGATGTGGCATATATAAATTGTATGTGGTTATGCTATTCGATTTTCATTGAATCATGGATAATAGATGTAGTGCATCTTTGTTGGTCATGCATTGAATACAATGAGACATGGGAATTTACTCCATTATCTCACATCCATCACCTTTCTATATTGAGGGTTTTTAAGGTTTAATTTTTTTGTTTTGGGTTGTTGAGAGAGCTCGAGCTCTAGTTGTTGAGAAACTCTCACTTTTGGTGGTTGTTGTAACCACTATTAACCTTCAAAACTGGTATTAAAAGATCATTTTTCCAAGGTATCAGATCACATCCTATCCTACATATCTTACAAAACATTTTTTCTTATACAAATTAAGTTTTGGCTCTCGTAGCATATTGTGTGCATAAAAATATTTTCTTTCCCTACTCTATCACTTCTTGAAGAAATAAAGGAGAATATGGTTGTTTGTTGAGAATTCATTGAAGCTCTATCTATATGTGTTCATAATTTCACTTTCCATTTGTTATGACTAATTGAGAAATTTTTTAAAAGTAGAAAAATGTTTTTGGTTTGCTTCTAGTTCGCATGCAAGAAGAGAAATGTTCGAAACTTTAATATTTTCAAAGCATGATAAGTTTTGTGGTGATTTTTGGAATGAATTAAAAGAACCCATTACATCCTAATGAATTTTGTGGTGATTTTTGGAATGAATTAAAAGAACCCATTACATCCTAATGAATAAATAACATGAGTTTTTGAATATGAGTTCAATAAACCATATTATGGGAAAATGTTGATTTTTCTTTTATTGAGCTTGGCTATATTTTAGTCAACATTTTTAATATGTAAATGGGTCAAGCCCATTTATGTGTTAGAACTTACAAGGATGAAGCCATATCCATTAATTTGAAATGCATGGAATATTTTCTAGTTGAATTGTTGTTCTAATCAGTCTTGTTTCCATGGTATAAGTTTTGGTTTGATGATTTTGAACTTTGGTTGAACATACCATGTTTAATATGTGTTACTACATGTTTCAACATTATTTGAATTACATGTCGAACTTGGATGCAAATTTAGTCAGTGTGTAAATTTAAAAAAGAAAAAAATGGGTCAGGCCCATTTTATGTTAACCATTTCAAACCCATGTCTTCAAAGCCAACAAGCTTGAACCTATTTCTGCATTGAAGTGAATGCAATTGGGTTGGCACATCCTTATCATTTTTTGTTCATGTGGTTTTGTTCCTTCAACTAGAGCTATTTGAGTTGACAGAATTTGTTTTAATTTTTGTCTCTAGTCAAATAAAATTCAAACTTTTATGAAATTTGAGTGTTGGCCCTTAAGCCTCATCATTATTTTGTAGCAAATATTGGTTTGAATATCCAAGGTTATCAGTCATGATGTTGGTATTAATTTATGAATAAAGTGTTGACTATAAACAAAACAAACTTCATTATTTATTTTCAGTTAAGATTAATATCGAATTTGGGAGTTGATAGATGTGAACCCGTATCTATTTAAATCCATGATGGATGATGTTTGTTCCGTTATATATGTTATAAGTCTAGGGACTTATAGTAATCAGGCACTAAAACCAATGCATTTAACCTAAAGTTTTTACTAATTCATAAATTTGTAGAATTGTATTTCATATTTTACTATAAGTTTTCAATGACATCTTATGTTTTCAATTTGACATCGGATAAAATTCCACATTATTTAAGTAGTTTGAATGTAAACTTAGGAACTCAAATTAAAGATGAAGTAATGCTAACTTTCAAGTTAGCATTATTTCCATAACATAAAATGTTAATGTTTTCCATGCATAGATAATTCTTAGATTTAGGTACATCTCAGGTCGGTGGCTTCACAGGTGTTGAAATCTTCACCAGGTGTGATCTTGAGCTTCACCATGTGTTACAACCTATTGCTATAATTCTTCATGCAAGACAACCGATTTCTGTGACCTTTCCCGTGCCTGTGACCATCACCGCCTGACCATCACCTCGCTCAGTGTCGGTACTAGCTTCCCTGCTAGCTTCTATGGAAGCCCTGGAAAGAGAGCCTTGAGTCTTCATCAGACTCAGATGGTGCCATCAAGTTCAGATTGAGTTCCATATCTATTTCCTGGAGAATTGGTGGTCGCGGTTTCCTCTACAATTGTCTCCAAATTTCTGGCGAACCGACGTCTTCTTACTGAAAACACGGGAGGCAGAGCCACTTCTACTCATGGAGAAGTCTCCAAATTTCTAGTGAACCGGCGTATTCTTATAGAAAACACGAGAGGCAGAACCACTTCTACTCATGGAGAAGTGTAAGCCATTAATGTCGTCTTCGCCATTAAAATACAATTTCCTTCTTCTATTTATTCTCCCAATCTTCTATAAACAATTAATTCTTCTAGATGCGCTCCGCCCCTATGTTCTTGCAAGACAGATTTGAACCCAGGGGCAATTGAATAAGAGAACACAGTCACAAAGAGACACAAAGAACATACAAAACAACTTGTCTATTGCATTAGAGGCATGAGTATTTATACAGTGGTGGGATGAGCTCCATCATTGATTAGTTTCAAGATCAATGGCTGGAATTTCTTCTTCTAGATGTTTATGGTTCTTTCAAGAGTTTACTGAAGTTGGTGAAGTCGGTGCATTTATTGCAGGCTTATCTCTGTCAACTACTAGACTGGTTGTTTAATTAATTTCTAACACTTCCCCTTAATTAAACAACCTTTACAACACCTATCTTATCTCTACATATTACAAACTTAGCCTTCCCAAGAGGCTTTGTAAATATATCTGCAGCATTATCATGTGTGTTGCATTACAATACATCAATTTCATTTGACTATATTTTTTCTCTTACAAAATGATAGTGTGTCTCAATACGCTTTGACCTAGCATGATACATTGGGTTGTTTTCTAGTTTGATGGAACTTTGGTTGTCACATTGGATGATTGTTGGTACTTTTTGTTTTCCTCCAACATCTTCAAGTATCCTCCTTAGCCAAATTTCTTCACAGGCGACAGTGCATAATTCTTTGTACTCAGCTTCAGTGGATGACAAAGAAACAGTTGGTTGTTTCTTACTGCTCCAAGACATGATCACTGATCCAATATTGAATGCATATCCTGTAGTAGACTTCCTATCATCTGGATCTCCTGCCCAATCAGAATCTGATAAACCTGTCAACTCAACATCAAAATCATTAGTATACTCAATACCAAAATCAATAGTCCCTTTCAAATATTCAAGGACTCTCTTTGCAGCTTTCCAATGATTCTCATGGGGCTTAGCCATAAATTGGCTAAGAATGCTAACTGAATATGCAATATATGGCCTAGTTGTGGTGAGATAATTTAGATTTCCCACCAATTGTCGATACAAAGTACCATCCACTTCTTTTGAGTCATCATTATTACTGAGCTTAACATTTTGTTCTAATGGAGTAGAGATTGGCTTACATGTGTTCATATTAAACCTCCTGAGTACCTCCTTTGTATATTTGCTTTGTGTGATTAAGGTCTTACCATTTTCTCTCCATACCTCAAGACCTAAAAAGTAATGTAAATGTCCAATATCCTTCATTTCAAATTGTTGTGACAACTTTATTTTGATCTCTTCAATCATCCCAGTAGCACTTCCTGTTATGATAAGATCATCCACATATAGAGAAATCAAAGCAATTTGACCATTTCTATCTTTCTTGATATACAGGTTTGGATCACTTTTACTTTTTATAAAGCCTTGTTGAAAGAAAAATGTATAAATTTTCTCATACCAAGACCTAGGTGACTGTTTAAGTCCATATAAAGCTTTCTTCAACTTGCATACAAGATGTTCTTTTCCTTTCTTTACAAACCCCTCTCGTTGAACAAGATAAACCTATTCTTTTAATTCTCCATTCAAAAATGCTGACTTGACATCTAACTGATGCAACTGCCAATTGTTCTTGGTAGCCAATGCAATCATTAATCTAATAGTATTCGTTTTTGCTACATGAGCAAAAGTGTCTTCATAATCTATCCCTTCTTTTTGTGAATAACCTTTGGCAACCAATCTAGCTTTGTATTTGTCTATACTACCATCGACATTAAATTTATATTTGAACAACCATTTTGATCCTATGGGGGTTTTGTTCTCAGGCAATTATGTCAATTTCCATGTTTCATTTTTAATTATAGAGTCATATTATTCCTTCATGGCATCCATCCATTCTTTGTGGTCTTTAGCTTGCTCATAATTTAAAGGTTCTACCACATTCATAGCTTGAGTTATTAAGGCATAGTCTCTATACCTGACCG
>ML802106.1:0-10569 GCA_009831015.1 Picea engelmannii | reverse complement strand
ATAATACACGGTTTGTGTTCGTCGTCTCATACAAACCTTTAAGTGTCTCCCAAGTTTCATGGGATGTTTTGCATTCCCTAATGTGTGGGATGATATTGTCCTTGATAGACATCCTCAATAGCACCTTTGCTTTAGTCTCTCATTACTCCCAATCTTGAATTGAGGTTGTTGGGGCTACTGGTTTTGCCTCGTCTCCACAAGCAATCAACCAAACATTGTATCCTTCCATCAACGTCTGCAACTTAAACTTCCAATTGACATAATTTTCCCCATCTAACTTATTTGATTTATTTATATATGAATCTGCCATGATATTTGTCATCTTTAAAAAACACTAAAATCACTTTAAAATGATCTAGGCCTTTTAGAACCCAATGTAGAAACTCTATACCAATCAATAATTAAAATTGTGACCCCAATCACAATATCATCTCATCTTYAMAARATAAACATGTTGAACCCTYACAAATAAAMACACHTTTTAGATTAACACACTACYACCATTATATTCTTCAATAAATGATATGYTAAAATTAACTTTCCATTCACTTAAATCCAACACCAAAATTACCAGCACCATAAAACAAAATTACTTTTAAGACTTCCAAAATTACCACAACCACTTTTATTTTCTTACTTCTTCCAAAATTACCACAACCATAAAAGACAAATTCAACTTCTACTCAAATCAAACCAAAATATCAAACCAAAATAACTAGGCCATAAAAAAGACAATATGCATATGGCTCCTTTACCATGCGAAATTTTACTACCATATAACTCCTCTACAGATTAGTGTGCAGCCCCAAGCCAACAATTCCTTATGAAAATCTTCATATAACTCCTCTACGGATTAGTGTGCAGCCCCTAGCCAACAATTCCTTATGAAAATCTTCCTTCATGCAACAGGAAATGAAATACCAAACAACCCCCTAATTTTTTCACTGCTCACCACATAATTTCTTCACAGTCCACTGTTCTTTCTCAACTCTCAACTCATCAAGTATGTTGTTTACTTAACCTCTTCAACGCACAACTCAACAAGTATGTGGTTTGCTTAACCTCCTCAACGCAAACAATAGTGACGGCTCTCAACACTCTTTTGGCTCTTATGGCCTTCACAACTCTTAGACCTCACACCTCTCTAACACAGGTCAGCACACCTCACAGTGCTCTCGATTCTCAGGCCTCTCCGGGTCACACAGCCCTCACGGCTCTCTTGGCTCTAGGCTCTAATACCAAATCGGCTCTAATACCAAATCAGAGAACACACACACAAAGAGACACAAAGAACATACAAAACAGCTTGTCTATTGCATTAGAGGCATGAGTATTTATATAGTGGTGGGATGAGCTCCACCGTTGATTAGTTTTAAGATCAATGGTTGGAATTGCTTCTTCTTTGGTTCTTTCAATAATTTACCGAAATCAGTGAAATCGATGCATTTATTGCAGGCTTATCTCTATCAACTACTAGACTGGTTATCTCTATCAACTACTAGACTGGTTGTTTAATTAATTTCTAACAAACCGACCGTCCCTTGTCTCTCCACGAACAACGAAGTCCCTTGGATGAGTTTTTCGTTGCCCAACTTGACTTTGGCGACGAAAGACCTGTCAATAGTGCTCCCACTGTAAGCATCCACGACGGTGTTGCGAGCTGAACAAGATACGAACACGCCTTTCTCCACTGTTGTGAAGGCTCCCAAAGCTATGGCGTCCCTGTGGAACCCCTGGAACCCCTGGCTCGACACTGTTAATGACAGAGACATCACGTCGACCCCGTCAGATATGGCGTGCTCCATCCTGGCCAAAACGTCAGAGCCTACTATGCCGTCGGACCACCCTATCTTATACATGGCCACGCGAGCACGTGGCACCATGCCCCTCGCCATTCCCTTCGCATACCCAAAATAATCAACATTGTGAACATAGTTTCCTGCGGTCGTCGACGAGGTGTGTGAGCCATGGCCCAAAAAGTCCCGAGCAGAATCGTAGTCCTGAGTGGAATTTACAGGCCCAAAGATCTCGAAAACAAATCAGCGTCCAGCTTTGGTTTGATTTGCTGCAGAGGGGCGCGAGCATAGACCGCAGGAATCACATGAACGTTTTTAGCACCCACAGTCCGTGACAAGAAGGCTACTGTCATGGGAGGCAACGCCAAATTAAGCATGCACTGCATCAAATACATCTTTGCTATTCTGTTATTTCTTCTACATTGAAGATAACAATCTTATAAAATCAACGTTACTTTATTGAAAATATTAGGTGTATCAGAATTTGAACCCTCCACATGGATCTCTGTCTCTATAAATAAATTATTATTTAGAGATTTGAACCCTCCATTATTATTTAGAGATTTGAACCCTCCACATGGATCTCTGTCTCTCTAAATAGAAAGGCTGTTCAAATCACATTTTCATTCTCTCAACCAACGGGATTGTTCAACAAATTCCAATTAAAAAGGCTAAAGTTTCAATTTCCTCAATCAGGTCGTCAATTAAATTGCAAACCCAAAATTAGAATTCCATCGTTAGCTGCCAATTATACTTCTATTCTACTTTTATTACAAATAAATAAGTGAGATGTATGTGATGCGTAGCAGGTAGAGAGTAAATCCTAATGTGGAACATTTAGTATAGCGATATGTATTCCTACTTGTAAAATTTTGTTTATTAAAAGATAAATATATTTATCCAGATATTAGTGGTGTTCCAAGATCCTGTTATTAAGCTATGATGGCCATGAATAATTATTGTTGTATGGAAATTTCTGCATGTACGAAGAGTAGATAAAAAGAAGGGTTTTACATCTCAATCAAACTAATCTATACCTCTTTTATAGAAACCAGTTCAAGTTATGGAATATTTTTTTTATGTCTCTTATTGTTTAATCACCTTACGATAATTTCCTTAAACAAACCTGACCTCAAGGATTGTAATTTCCTTTAACCTTGAGTGGATGCTTCTTCGGTCACATAAATAAATATGCAAAATTCGAAGCACATTTTCATTCGTTGTTGTCTTTACTGACTCCTTTACTTTTGATATCCTAAGGATCTCATATTCATACTTTATAGATCCTCTAGTTGAAAAGAAAATGCATGATCTTATATTGATGGCCACGGTTAGAGCAGTTATTCCCTCATTTCAAGATGTGTTTTCCTGCCTTTATGGTTGATGAGGAAAAGATGAACTTTAAGGTTCCCCGATTGAAGATGGCTCAAGGGTTATAGGATAAGGCCTATGGTTCAATCATTGATTTCTTATATATAAACTAGCTCACTTATATTAAGCAACTACTATCTATTGACATCTAAAGGAGCTACTCTCTATATCCTAAGATACTACTCTATATCTCCTCCTTGTAGTGATTAGTGAAGTCTGTAATGGAAGGTTGTTTCACAAATGCTTCTTTCTAACCCTCTACCCAACCAACTTGACTTGATCCTGAAGTTGTTATCTCCATGCGATGATTTACATAGTGGTGATCTCCATGCGTAATTCATATCTTGGTACATGAAAACAAATAACTGATATACCAAATATCTTGATAAATCCAAATAGATTGGCCATTATCCAATCTGACTGTCGTGTTATTGTTATATTTTTCGAAATGGCATATCAAATTAGCTTTCAAAACAATATCTGATATACCTAGTTACTATCAGCTTCCTCCTTTCGTTTTATATACACCCATTGAAAATATCGAAAACATTGGCAACATGAAGAACTAAAAATCTCAAGTCCATGTTCAAACCCGAAGGCAGGGACTTGTTGCCTTTGCAACTCCCCTTGTTCTTTTTGGCCTCACTTCCTTGACTTAAATGGTTTTTGGTTGAAAACGTTTTAGACTGGATTGATTTTTTATGTGCATGCCTATGTGGTTATTTGCTGGCAGATTTTAAACTATTCAAATTGAATTATTTATCATGCATAGAGTATGAAATAAAAACGAATAAATGAATTCATTTATAGTGAGCATGCTATGGTTATTAAAGCTCATAATAATTTGGTTTCAATTAGATATTATTATATTAACCCTCTTAAAATATTACTTTCGGAATACAAGGGTATAGAGTTAATGATAAACCTATGGATTAATGTTACTTTTCCTAACATCTTTCTGATCAATTATAACTATTGTATGAGTAAACATGAATAAAAAAGCAAGTAAATATCACGGAATGATAAACATGTTACTTGTAATGACTGATATTTTGGATGGCATAAGGAAAGAGAATTGGTTGATATCTTATGTTTTAAAGGATTATTATATATACTTTCATGTTTCCTCATATATATCTCAGTTTTCATAAGCTATACTTCCCAATCCTAGTCATAAAATTCCATTTTCCATTTTGTTTCTTGTCTATATAGTTCAAAGATGAAAACATGAATGACTTTCAGATTGATAGAAAAAGTGAATAACATGATGAATGATGTGAAGGTTTGATCCAACTGGATATCAGTGGCCACCCACCTATCCCATTGGCTCAAAGAATAGTTTCCATTCTAGCAATATGTTTTACAGTTTTTTGGGTCCCAAACTTCTAAGGCCATTTTGAGGCTCTAAACGACGTTTTTTGGGCTCGACATTGCCTAGCATATAGTTGGGCATATATGCTAAGACAAATGGAATATGTATTCCTCGTATATACCTTTCCAACGGTGTACTGAGCACTCCAAATGGAGATTGTATGAAAAAATTATGCCCTCGAGAAATCGACATATCAACTACCCCCATTAAGGCCCACAAACATTTTGGTGTTTCATCTCTCGAGGTTAGGGTTTTGGATGTTTAGGGTTTTCTAATTTATGTTTTATGTTAAAAAGGAATTTGGAGCCTATTTGTCATATGTTGTTTAATTGGGTTGGTTGTCATTTATGTCAACCCTTGATGGATAATGGTATGATTTTTGATAATACATTATATTTGCAGATAATATTATTCTATATGGATAGTACATGTCATTCCATTTCCATTGGTATGTTGAACATCACATAATTTCTCACGGTTAGAGATTTATGCTCATGTGAAGTTGGAGAACCCTAATGAGTCATCTAGAAGCCTCAGAAGGTCAAAGTAGTCAAAGTGGTTGCAAAGAAGAAATTATTTAAATAATAAAGAGAAGTGATGAGTGTACTATACGTCAAAGTGGATACAAAATAATTTTTTTAAATAATAAAGTTAATGGAGAAATTATTAAGTGGCCAAGTGGTTAGAAGTGGGTTAGCCGTAAAATAAGGAAAGCAAAGAAGAAATTATTTAAATAATAAAGAGAAGCAATGAGTGTACTATAAGTCAAAGTGGATACAAAATAAAATATTTAAATAATAAATTTAATGGAAAAATTACTAAGTGGACAAGTGGTTATAAGTGGGTTATCCCTAAAATAAGGAAAGTGGGTTAAGATGGTTAGAAGGTAACCCCTTGAGGAAGCTACATGAAAGTATAAATAATAGGTAAGGGTCTCTCATTTTTAATAACACTTGAGAATATTGAATATCTACAAGTGACTGAGGTAATCAAAGGATATCTAAGGCAAATTTCAAAGGGAAGGTGAAGTAAAGAAGGCCAAAATTCAAGGGAGGATAAATTATTTTGATGATGCTTTCTAAGGTATGTTATTTACAAGTCATCTCACCATTTTCACAATAATGTTTTTTATAGAGTAAATCAGACCGCGAAATCGGGAGTCCATTGAGTAAATGTATCCAAGTATCTGTGATAAACATTTCAGCTTGTGGTTCTTTGTATTTTTGGAGTTACACTCTGTGGAAAATAGGGTTTATGGCTAGTCCTAGAACTAGTCTAAAATAGGTGTTTCAAGTAAAAACGTCATAACTTCTTCATAACAGATTCGAATTCAATAAGACAAAATGTACTGGTCAGAGTAAATTCTTTAGTATTCTTTGTACCATTTTTATATCCATACAACAAATATTCCATGTGGGGCATGCTCTACAAGTTCGCTCTCTAGAATAAGCTAGAATTCAACAAGGTATGCCATTTTTGCTATAACTCCTTTTCTGAGAGGTTCCAAGCAGTGAAACCTGGAGGAATTATTTAAAATACACTGAAGAACATTATTTACTATTTTCAGATATTTATTCATTACACGTACATAGTTATGATTATTTCAAGTTAGGGTTGTTGACTAATCCAAAATTAGTCATGTGAGACTAAAGTAAAGTTTGATGAAAATGCTAGTCTCTTGTTGTTAAAGTTAAGGAAGGCTTGCAGGTGTGTAATCATATACACCAGGTCTATTACAAAGTTACAAATAATATTTGGATGACGAAATTGATGAGGGATTTTGGTTGAGGTACATGTTGGGTACATGGTTGAGACAAGTAGTTGATGAGTTGGCACATACATGAGGTGTATAGTTGATGATGTTGGTACATATTGATGAGTCAGAGTTTATGTTTATTTGATGCATGATTGGTACATATTTGGTGCATGGTTTATGCACTTGTTGATGGTACAGGTTGAGGTATAGGTTGGTGCATGGTTGATGCACTTGTTTATGGTACATGTTGATTATAGGTTGTTTGGTACGTGTTGTTATAAGTTGGTTGGTTGCAGGTCAGTGGTACAGGTTGTTACAATGGTATAGCTCATAGTGATAGTGTGACAGTGGTTCCATCATTCTACTTCTACATCAGGGTGGTTGGATGGGAAAAGGATAGGTGGTCATAGCCACCTTTTGGTTGTAGTTGGAGAACATAGGGGGTTGTATCCTCTTTCTAGTTATAGCCAGAGAATTGGGGAGTTGGATCTTACCTCAAGTTGTAGCCAAAGAAAATAGGGGGTTGGAGCCTTGATGCAGGAGCATCGCCAACATCAAGCGAGCCAGTGCGAAAGCAAAGGACAGCTGGACTAGCCAGCACAAATTTTGAATTTCTCTTGGAGTTGATGCACGAACACAAATGTGGCAAATTAATGAAGCACCTTTGTATAATGTAAATGGACCTTGAGAAATTTGCTCTCGTCCTTAGTAGATAGAAGGCATTTAAAGTAGTTAATGCAAGTAGGTAGAATTCAATTCTAGATTAGACAGTTTTAGAGCGCAAGAGGGAAATGGGATATAGACACCCTCATTGTGTATTGTAAATTATTATGAAGCAGCTTTGTTGGGAAGAGCAAGAGCATGCAGAGAGCTATGCAAGAACACCCATGTACAGACATTTGGATTAATAGAAGAATTTGATTCAAATTCATGGTTTTGTGTTTGTTCTCTGTGTACTGATGTTGAATGATATGCTCATGAATGTTTGCTTCCTGTTATACATTTGCTTTATATGTTGTGTATATGATTTCATGTTTGAGTTTGAAGTCTGAAAGGAAGTAGGAATGAGTTTCAATTATTTCTCTACCTGAGCCAGATTTCCTGCAAGGAGTGCAGTCGAATTGTCCGCAAGGAGTGCGTTGACAAAGGATTCAAATAGGGTTGCTTTTGTTCTCATTTCCGCAGAAGTGCAGTTGGGCACAGGAGTCGTGCAAGGAGTGCGTAGGCTGAGTGAAGTCTTAGGGTTGTGGACCTGAGTGAAGCATTGAGAGAGTACTGCTGCATGTGTGCACAGGGTCAAAGGAAATTCAGCACTTGGAAGTGTTTGAAGGTTGTTGCAAGGAGTGCGCGCAAGAGTCTTCTTTAAGACTCGGGGTTATAAGGGATTTCAGAAAGGATAAGGCCTTCGAAACTGTTGACGAATAGTGTCAGGGAAGTCACGATTGGAAGTATTAAGAAGGCATCGCAGGTTTGTGTGCGGGTGAACAAGTTTTCATGGAGGAATACTTGGTTCATTGTGCGGAACTCATCAGGAAGGAAGGACGGTCGGAATTATCCGAGGAGAATTCACGAATTTCCATGAGTCGTTAGATCTCGCGAAGGAATAGGGGATTTATGGCGGAAGTGTTGAAGGTTCAAAGCTCAGGAGGGCAAGACCGTAGATCCGAGTCGTAAGGGTCGTTGGATCTACACATGGAATTCCATATCGGGGTTTCGTGGGTGGAAGTCCTGTAAACATTGTAACGGGAATCGCGATATTCCGATATGCGATATCCCGAAAGCTTAGAGGATTTGCGTGGGCCACAGGGGAGTCAGCGAGGTGGACAGGTGGCACGCCATTTCGGGGTTTCATGGCGAGAAGTCCTGAAACATTTGCATCAGGATTCGCGATACCGCGAAGTCTGAAATCCCAACGAAGGTGATGGGGCATTGAAAAGTCAAACTCACGAGTATATCGGAGTTTCAGAAAATCGGGAATCGGGAGTCGGTGAGACAAGTTGTTCGACATCGCGACCACCGAAATCGCGATAGGGAAAATCCCAAAAGGAGAAGGAAAGGGTCAGCATTGACTGTTGTCGGGTTTTGAGGATTCGAGAGTCCAACGCTCGACCACTGACCTCGCAAAGTCGCGAAATCCGATCCCCCAAGTGTAAAGAAGGGATCCCGTGAGAGGTTGTTGTGGGTGCAGATTTCCCGATAGGGAAATAGAAGAACCGGTTAGAGTTCTTCGGGCCATGTAAAAAAAAGAAAGATCATGTGCTGACGCGGACCTTCCGACCTGCGGGTGGTGTAGAGAGCGTGCGTTGGTGTCAAGCCTCCTTCCAATTGTAGCTGGAAAACAAAGGAAGTTGGTGCTTCCAATGAATGCAATTCTTAAAGACATATAAGAAAAATCATTATGTGGTTTTCTCCTGCTTTGGGTTTCCACGTAAAAACACTTGTGTACTGTGTATGTGTATGATTTCTCATTTTTTCATTGTTTATTTACTCTGGAACTATTGGATGATAATGATACATTGATATGACACTTGCATTTTATGGTTAAAAAGGATTCTATTGCTCTATCATTGATTCACCTCTCCCCCCCCCCTCTCAATTATCCAACAATTGGTATCAGAGCAGGTTCCTTCAGAAAATAGTTTAACCAGTGGAAGGAGATCATGGATTATTTTGAGAATTGAGTATCATTGTTTAATGGTTAGAATGGTTTAACGTATGAGCTATGGATTTCAAGGACAAAAGTATTTTTACAGGAAAAAGGGATATTATAGTTGACTATTAGTCGCTACAGGATATGATAGTTCAAAAAGGGAAAAGATTGCATCCAAGAAGGAATTGAAGAAGAATAACAAAATAGCAATGGATTTCATCTGGGAAGGATTACCTAATCTAGTAAGAGAAAAGGTTGGTAAATTTTTATCAGCCAAAGAACTTTGGGATAAGTTACATGATATATATTCTTCACCCATCGCAGGTTTAGAAAATTCCAAAGAAGATGTAAGTAAGATCAAGAAGAAATATATTCACCATGTCAAACAAATTCAGAAGATGAAGAGTACATAATCAACAAAGGTATGTTCTTTTTCTTTAATTGTGAAAAATGCAGACATATTGAAATAGAATGCCAAGAAGGAAATGAGACAGAAAATGTAACATCCTCGGCTACCTAGGTCGGGCCATGCTACTCCAGAAAACGCTTCCATTCTCTGCTCAACATAATGTAACATATCCAACATCCATCTAAGCTATGCCACATAAATTTTTCGAACTACATGCAATTAAAACACATACACACATAACTCTTGCGGAACTTTATATATAAAATGTAAACAAACAAATACATTATACAAATGCATAGATTCATATTGAAATAACAATAAACATAAACATACAGCATATACAGGAATACCATAAATATAAAGACGATTATAAACCACACATAGGATAAACCCATAAAAATAAACACGTAAATAATAATGCAGCATGTAATTTATCACATAATTGACACTTATCTTGGTAAGAATATCACCAACTGCGTGCAGACCTTCCATGAACCTCCCAGCCTTAGACCACACTGCTCATCACTCTTAGCAGTGATTCACCCCTGAGCTGGGACTAAACTCCACCCAAGTAAAGGGGTTCCTAACCAGGCTAATCAGTCATAGACAAAAGAAAAGACTTTGTCACGGGTGCCAACTCAAACTAACAGCCTATAGTCCCTCATTCCCCACATGCATGTCCCACCCTAAGAAGTTTTCCCCTTCTTTTCTCAACAGTCCTTCAGCTGCCCCACTTCCTTTTCGGGCTTCAGCAACAGGCTGAACAAGAAGTCTCTGATCCCTGTAGTTGGAGTTTAGCACCTTCAGAAATTAATTCCTAGAAATTATCTCACCTTGAGATATTTCTCACAGGCCTGAAAACCCTCCTATTCAATATCCCACGGGCCTGAAAACCCGCTTCTTCGGTCCATCTCCCTAACTAACCAGGTACACAAACAGGTATTGGTACAAATACAGGTTTAGGTACAGTGACAGGAAGGTATGGAGGACAACTGACTCAGTGGGTGAATGATCATGGAATGGTTGAATCGATGATTGAATGATGGAATGAATGTCAAAAATGAACTAAGTTCAAACTATATGTATGCATGTTCCCAACTTGACACTTGTCATGTTGGGAGCTACTTTGGCCCACTTATCCCCATCCTTGGAACTTAGGATAAAATAATTATCCATACTTTATACTTTAAGGAATATTAATATAATATTCCTTTT
>ML802105.1:557571-576256 GCA_009831015.1 Picea engelmannii | reverse complement strand
TGACTCCACATAAATGGTGACTGGATCATAGAAGAAAGAAGTAGATTTATAACCAAACATGGTTACCTTTGCTTGCTTCTCGATGTTTTCTTTGTCAACTTCTGATGCATGGTTTCCATATACTAATTCCAACTGTTCATGACTAACGGGCATAATGTTTTCATAAATCTGTTGATCAGCTTCTGTCACCATAAATATATAAGGATGTTTATAACCTTCCTCAATTCCATTATGTTTATGAGACTCGTTAGCAACAATATGTTGAGGAAACACTTGTTCCTTATACTCATCATAAACAAGAGCTTTTTTATTCAAATCAAAGACTACAGGTGCATCAGGGACAAGTTGAAATGAAACTACAACTATGAAATCCTTATAACCATCATCAATTGTATCTTTAAAATCTTCCTCAACAACATGATTTTCATTCTTGCAATCAGAGGAAAAATCTGCTTTCTGCTAAATATGTTTCTCAAATATAGCATAGCAATTTTCAAAAAGACTTTCAGCTGAAATTTTTTATTTATAAAATATATTGAAAGAGTCATGCAAACTTGTCAATGAGTTAATACTTGAAGCTAGAAGAGATCTGCACCAATCAAGGGTTGCTCCCTTCAATGAGTATCTGAAAAGTTTGATCTGGACATCCTCATGCACAATCTAATGTTCATGAACAAACTTGTGAAAATCCAGCAGATACTCAGCCGGAACCTCCCAATATTTGCCTTTAAAAGTAGGAAGAGTACCTTCCCATTCATCTCTGCTAAGCATTGGGTTTGGAAAACCAACTACATTTGAGAAATTACAAAAGGAAAACCTTTGAGCCAAAATGGCTTCCATACTTGGATTCTCAGTGGAGTCACCTATTAATCTTTAGACAGTGGAGTCACCATGGTGAAATATCTACAGTCAAACATATGTCCTCTTTTTGTTCACCATCAAGAAGGGGATCTGATCGTTGTTGTTCTCCTAGGAAAGATTTATTCGTTGCTTCATCCCCGACAACAACGCCAAAATATGTTAGCGCTAGAAGTTGCTCTTGGACTACTCAAGTGTAAGCCTAGCACATCTTGAATAAAAAATGACTTGATTGGATAACTAGGGTTTTACGAAACTATGAGAGTGGTAAAATTAATCAAGAAGGCAATGAAGCCATTGGGCATGGAGTCCATACAAAACTATAACCCTGAACTAACATTCTATGGGCAACAAATGAAGAAAACAAAACCTTTGGCTAGTGGTTTCTTAAGTGTATCAGGTAAATGATTGAATGGAAGATAAAAGGAAGAGTTGATAGTATCACTATCAGACAAGATAGGTCCGTTAATGATTCATACAATAGAAGAATTAATCATACTTTAGAAAATCCTTTTCCAAATTGATTAAACAGAGATAAACACAACCATGGAAAAAAATTTCATAAATCCTTTAAAAGAACTTTCTCAACACAATAAGCATTTGCTATATTCCATATAACATCTGCAATGTGTTTATGAATGAAAAAGACTGTGAAATAATTGTAGGAAAGATTACATACTAACCAAAAACTCCATTCAATTGTTCAAGTCTTTGCATAAAAAAAATAGCACAAGTCTTAAGAAAACATCAGACTTCAATACCCTCTAGCTCTCTTTTACATATTGAGGATTCTACCAGACCTCTCGGGTCTTTTTCTCTTTTTCCAAAACTACAGTCCCAAAATACTGGCCCTCTTCTCCTATGATTTACAATGAAATATATAATAATTACATATGCTAACTTCCTCCGAAGTTTCTAGATCCGGTTTAATACATTTTTGCCATGTTTAGCTAATCAAAACAAAAAAATCACCCCTGTCACTTTTTATTAGAGATCCTTTCCTAATTAAAAAACAATACTAAAATCGAATGCCACATGCATTGATGGGTGAGGTTTGATGACATTCTTAAAGAGGAGTTACCATAATTTCCTGAACTTACTCCAACCGAGTCGAACTCTGACTTTTTGACCAAAATTAGGTAATCTGTCACCTACAGGAAATTTTTCACTGTTTAAATGCCTTTGGATAGCTTCAACACCCTTTCTCTGATCGAACTGATGATAGAGGAATATGACACATCTGAAAATTTCTCGGAAATCTTCATTCAACATTAAAAAATTGTAAAATCATCCCTTGTCATCTGTCGGTATCTCCTTATACCAAAATGATCAAATATATGCAGAGTAGGTTAATACAATTTTTACTTCTCTGGTTTAAATCACCTTCTTCAACTAGAATATAATGTAATTGCAAGGTTCTCTGATTGGTACATATCTATGGGAAACAAGAAATCTCTACCTTACAACTCCTTCAAAACTTGACTCCAATCTTTTCATCAAAATGACAAATGCTCTGTACTGAACTCTGGACATGAAATTCCATGACTAGATATTTTCCTCGACACTTTTACATCTGAAAAACTCTGCAGTTGGAAATCTCACCTTGACACCTACAAACTCATCGCTAGCACACTGGTATCTGGAAACCGATTCCTTTGATCAACAGCTAGAAGAATATTGCGTTTTAATTTTATATGCCAAATGGGAATAATCTTATGCATCGGGAGTTTAGAGTTTTTGGCCTTTCAAACTCTGCCAAGTCTTTGACAATTGAGAAGACCATCTCCAGGACGTTTTTCTTTTGCCCATATGAACACATTTGGCATTTTTGCAGCTAAACAATCATGCAAATTTATTTTGCCTTCAACACCTGCAATCATAGCAAAAACTTGACCCATCTACTTTTGCAGAAGTTGGCAATTAGCACCTATAAGCTCATCGAATCTTTGAACTCGTTTGATGCATTCTATTAACTGTTCTCAACTGGGAAATGCTCCATTCTATGTTGACATGACACTTGTTGGCACAGGGGCAGACCCAGGGTTCAACGCTCAAGAGAGCACCAACAAAACCCTAACTATCGGCCCTTTCGGCAACACCTGCAAAGTAGATGAAGTCTCACCCGAGCTAGAGGCAGGGGTGGTTGTAGGACTCCAGTGTCTACAACCTTATCTGGGACACCAATCTGTGATTGTAACACCTTAACAGAGAACTTAACAGCTACATTTCATTAGTATTTAACCAATATCTACTTCGCAGATAAAACCCTAATTACAGAGCATCGCAATATTCAACCAGATCTAGCATCTAGAAGCAATTATCATAAAGAAACATATCATATCTAGAAGATTCAAGCACTAAGCACATTCACATAGGTTAGATATAGAATTCATTCAAATTATTCACCACTAAGATATCATATCATATTCATATAACATATATCAACGCACTAAGCATTTAATCACATAAACAAGAGAATACCCAAAACGCACAAAGCAACCACAGGACTTCTACTATGATCCTATGGATCAATGTTGGATCGACTGTGATACGTCGGTCTAGCCATAGGTAGTCTCCATGGAAGCATGACAGCAGGATCTTAACGCATGCGTTAACCTTCTGGTGCCTTCCAAAGTGTGGTATCTTAATTACATTAAAGAGGGTGGACTGCGCGAGGTCCATAGTCCACTGCTGGGGGATTATTTTCGAGTTCTTCCCCTTTGTCCTCTTCAAATACTTGTACGGGGAAAGCATGTTGTAGTTATTATAGTCCCCTAAGTTGAAGTCATTGAACTTCAATGTCGTGATCTTATCTTGCTGCGTTCTAACTGCACGTATTCCATTCGGGAGGTACGCAGTAATCATGGTGTAATCAAAGTCCCTTGGGACACTATCACGACTCACCGCATCGCCCAGAGTTGGGATGTAGTTGGGCAGGATAGTCAGGATTAACTTCGCATTGGTTAGGTCATCTCTGTTCTTGGTTCTTTTCTTTGCTAGAACTCGGGATGGTCCGGATCTGTGAGCATTCGATGGAGAGGCTTGCACTCCTCTCATCAATGATGCTTGAACTCCTATGGATATCACTCTCTCGTACATTAGATCAATTAAAACTTCCTTGAATGACTTCTCCACAGCGCTGAGCTCATTCGACATGCACACTCTCAATCGGAAAACTTGGGTGGATAAATGAGTGTGCAATGCAATGGAACAGGTGTCGATCTCAGTAAACACAGCATGGTAGCAATGAGTTCTCTTGTTAGCTCTGATACAATTCGCAAAAGTGTTCTCAGTGCAACAGTCGATGGACTAATTACACACAGTGTAACGGATCTCTCCAATGGATGAGAGTTCTTCATCAATGCGTTTCTATCCATTGTGGCGCAGTCCCAACGGTCTGATGGCCAGTCTTCGGGCCATTACTGTTGTTCTAGCCGTTCGAGTCATCAGGATAACATTTATAATGCTTCCAATAGCTATATCGCTTCACCATGGCGAAGTTTCATGTTATGTTGTTCTGATATCCCGACGAAGTTCCAATTTTGCAAACCTTCCCTCTGCGAAGTCTCCTTTGGGACCTTATGTAACTTTGATCTCTTCTTACTGAGTTTTCTAGCCTTTTTCCCGGTGATCTTTGTCTCGGTATTCCTTTTTCCATTCTGATTCTTATCTCCTTTTGGCATAGTAACTTCACGTTGTTGAGATTCTTTCATAGGGTTCAAGGGAAATACTTCTTCTCTATCTGGGGTAGGTGCTTCAGTCTTCTGTAAGTCTTCTTGTGTTCCTGCAACTTTGTCATCAAAGTTTCTGGTTCTAACTAGCTTCGATCTGTTCTTTTGTTCTGTAATCAAGTGTGTTATCCTTCTTGTCATAAAATCTTTTAATTCTTGCTTTTCTTCTGCTCTAAGACTTCTTCTTCTTTTCTTCTGGCCTGATCATTTTCAAAGGTTTCCCTAGTAATATAGAAAATGGGACGTTGTTCTCAATAAATTTAACAATCTCAAAATCTTCATCTGTCAAAGTTCCATGAGCACTCATAGATATCTGAGTGAGTCTTCCACATAGAGTTATTATCTTTCCTCTAAATAATCTTATTTTTCCTAATGAAGGAATCATAGCAGGCTTTCCCAAAATTTCTCAAGTCCTTTCTGTCATAATATTCACCTGTGTTTCTTCATCCAGAATACAGTCAATGTCGAAGTCTCCTATTCTTTCTTCTATGCATTCTTTTCCTTTGAAGATATCTGATAAGTTGATATGTCGGTGATCATTCAGGGTTTCTTTCATATTCAGTAATACATTCTCTAATTCTTTCTGGGGTTTTGTCATGGTCTCAGTTTCTTGACCTTTCTCAAGGTTTTCTTGTCGCATATTCATTATGTCAAGCTTAGCAATCATTCTAGGGAAATCTAAAACTTCATGGTCCATAGCTTTACAACAAAGACAATTAGGTCTTCCACTAGGGTAAGATGTCTCGGTCTTCTGCAACTGTAATAAAGGGTTAGTATTCTTTTTCTTTTAAATGATCCCCATCCTTTCCTGTACTGTGCACTAGGATCATAGTAGCTAACCTGCAAAAAAATCTTTCTAGGATCCTGCATCCATTTGTTAGTGAAAACATCATTTCTATGCATAGGAATAACATATCTTTGATTATTTCTATCAGATCTACTCAAATCAAACCTTCTTTCATCTAGTTGTGCCCTACTTTTCAAGCTAGGACAAAATTTATCAAACATACATAGATCCATACTTTTGAAGCAAAAAATTCCACTTAACTTACTTTCAATAGAGCACAAAGCTTTCAGATCTAGAAACTTTCACTATTCTTACCTTTTCCAAAGCACAAGGCTTCACAATCTTACCTCTTTTCTTCATATCTGACTTCTCTTCTTAGCACAAATATTTACCAGTCATGTAGAATATTGCGCACTAGGGCAACAGATCTACACATGGGGCTTTCTTTCTTTTCTTCAGTAATCACAGTTTCAGTTCCAGATCTATGCACAAAGCTCCCTTTTCTTTAGTTCCCAACAATCACAGTTTCAGGTCCCGACAACGGAACCATTTGTTGGCACAAGGGCAGACCCAGGGTTCAACACTCAAGAGCGCACCAACAAAACCCTAATTATCGGCCCTTTCAGCAACACCTACAAAGCAGATGAAGTCTCACCCGAGGTAGAGGTAGGGGTGGTTGCAGGACTCCAGTGTCTGCAACCTTAGTTGGGACACCGATCTATGATTGTAACACCTTAACATAGCACTTAGCAACTATAGTTCATTAGTATTTAACCAGTATCTACTTCGCAGATAAAACCCTAATTACAGAGCATCGCAGTATTCAAATAGATCTAGCATCTAGCAGCACTTAGCATAAAGAAACAGATCAGATATAGAAGATTCAAGCACTAATCACATTCACATAAGTTAGATCTAGCATTCATTCACATTATTAATCACTAATCTATCATATCAAATTCATATAACATATATGAGCGCACTAGGCATTTAATCACATAAACAAGAGAATACCCAAAATGCATAAAGAAACCACAACATAGGATATACGTGGTTCACCCCCATAGGATATACGTGGTTCACCCCCGGTCTGGGGCTACGTCCACCAACTCTTCTTCTCTTCTATTATCTTCTGTCAATCAGTTACATACACAGAGCCACAAAAACCCTACTCCGTCTAGGACGGGGGATCTACGCACTTCGCTAGATCCTCCTTCCCCGAGCTAGGTTACAGCACAAAGCCTCTTCTCAATCTATTATAGTCTCTTGCACTTAGCCTTGCAAGTCTCATAAGTCATGCACAAAGCATGTACTTAGCACTTAGCATAACACACTAGTGTCACCTTCGATCACATAGATCGAACTCTAACACTTAGCACACTAACCTCTTCTTACATCCCCTAGCTACTTATTTATACATTACAAAAGGGGCCTAAGCATGGGTAAACCCACGAGCCGACATCCCATACCCATTACATCATCCCAAATCCCAAAAATCCCTAAAAAGGGGCCAAGATCCCACGATCTCCGCTTCGACTAGTGCTCCGCCTTCGACAACCTGTTGAAGTCCCAAAAGTAGGTCAAACATGACCAAGGATCTTCAAAACTTGGTCAAGGGCCAAAAACACTCATGGCTCGGCGATCAACAAAAAAATCCTAATTTCCCCTCAGTGCATGCGTGCCTTCCCTTCCTTCTACCCTTGAAGCCGATTCAGACATCTGGCACAAATTTAAACTGCGTTTTTATAATAGTTCAATGAAGTGAACCTAAGGCTCTCGCATTGGGGCTTGGTGCTTGGCAATGTGTTTTGTATTGTGCAGGTGACTTGGAGCTAGGAGCTGGAGCTAAAACTTGGCCCTCGAGCCTAAGTTTTGGTAAAAATATGCTCTTTAATCACCTCCATGTGGCCTGGTGCTTGTGCTTAGCTTTGTTGACTTTTGTTCGACATGTGGACTTGTTGATGCAGGTGCTAATAGTTGGAAGTATTGGAGATTGGTCTCTCAGGCCTTTATTCAATAAAAAAAAAAATTCATCCATGTTGCTCAGAGATTCCAGCTTTAGTAGCGCTCCGTGGAATTCGCGACGCCATCATTTCACTAGTCCTAGGAGATTTGGTAGCACTTTCGACAATGACTTTCCAGGAATAGAATTGAGTAATGTCTCACACCAATTGGGTAAATGCAAATTATTGTGCTAAAACTTAGTCAATATGCCTTCCGCGCAGTTCGTACTTCGTCTTTCCTCCTTAATCTTCGCTTTCTTCCATAACCAAGGGCCAACAAGCTTGGATAATCTACTCCATGTCTCATCTAATATGTTACCTTATGCAACCATCACTATAGTTTCCTTGGGGTTGTGGGTTCCACACTAATTCGGATCTGGAATGGAGAGACTTCTTCTATGCCAGACCCAACCCATGACCTCTGGTTTTCCTCTCATATGTGTCGCACAAGATATCCTCAATCTGCCCCATGGCACGGAGATCCTCTACCTCTTCCTCATCATTGTCCCTCTTACTATCCATGAAGCTCAGAAAGTTTTGGGTAGGCCCTCTTACTACATTAGTTTTGGGTAGGCCCTCATATCTCTACTAACTCTTCCTGATGATCTGAAGAATGATAAAATACATTAGAGGGATTTGTTATGTCATCTTTGGAGCCTTCTGCTCCTCATGATCTGTCTTCATATGATATGTTTTATATCTAGAAAAAGTAATTTGTTCTTCTTATTCTTCTTCTTCGGTACATGGATATATACAATCATGTATATAGCTTGGATAATATGCTCTGTGTCTCATCCAATATGTTTCCTTCTGCAACCATCACTATAGTTTCCTCAGGGTTGTGGGTTCCGCACTAATTATGATCTGGAATGGAGAGACTTCTTTTGTGCCAGACCCAACCCATGACCTCTAGTTTTCCTCTCATATGTGGCGCACAAGATATCCTCAATCTGCCCCATGGCGTGGAGATCCTCTACCTCTTCCTCATCATTGTCCAAGCCCTCTCAATCCGCTACAACCCTATTTTTATTATTCATTCAATACTGGTAGGGTCATCCACTGTGCATCACACCTGAACTTCTTATGATTTCCTTGGTTTGTTCATCATCCATCATGATGGGGTCCATTACCTCCTCCTTCTAGCTACACTCCAGAGCCTTCTCCATTTCTCAGATCTTCCTTAATGCTTCCCCCAACTCTCCCATGTGCGTAGAGTGATCTAGTTGTCTAATTCCATGGTCATCACACCTTTATCATGTAGTAATATCTTGATCGACGTTTAGAGTGACCTGATGTACCTCCCTATGGGTCCCCTCAAGAAATCATGCTCTACAATAGTGTATGACTTCAATGTATCTACTGCAAACTCAGTGAAAAACCTTGCAGTAATGTTGTCTAACCAAAAATCTACTTCATGTGTGAATTTATTATTAACTCTTTCCAACTGCGCGATATTTTCAGCAGTCCACACTACTAGCCTACTCTGGTTATTCGAATGGGTATCCTTCAACCTTAACAACCACTCCTGTAATAACTGTGGAAAGAAACAAAAATATGTTTCATGCAAAGCAATAAACACATACCTCTACAAGTACTGGTGCGATGTATACCTAGAACCCTTATTGTCTTTTTGCACGAACTCCAACTACTTTGTCTCTAACCATGTTTCAATCTCTTGCTTCATAGGATTCCGTGGCTTGAACATCCCTTTCTACCACTGCATCTTCTTTACCAAACCTCTTCCTGAATCTCCTTATGAGTTCTAGCCAGCAATGGAACCATTTGTTAGAATTATGGGCTAACTCGGGCTCTAACTTAGTTCTCCAAAAAAACCCTTATCACTATCGGCCCTTCTAGTAAGCCAGAAGGATACACCACGCACGGAATGCACAACGTAGTCTCACCCGAGATGGTTTATGGGGGACTGCATGACACAGATGTCTACAATCATGGAAGGGATTGGGGGATGTTATTTCTTACTTCTTATTTCTATTTAACCATGCATTCTATTATACTATTCCTCAGATCCATTCATTCATTTATTCATTTGCATAATTAATCTAGTGTGCATTGTAAATAAATCATTTATCTAACCATTCAATGATAACTGTAAAAATAGTAACACATTGGAACACATTGCACACATGGTTTTACCATGGTTCACCCCCCCTGGGGCTATGCCCACAAAGGTCTTTTGCTTCTTTTCTTATTCATCAAAATGTGTCGCGCGCATTACATCATAGTAAAGAGTAGTGAAATAGACCAGGATCACACCAAGCTCCACAACTTGCGACCTGGCCCTCAGCTACTTCGACCTCATCCGAGCTCTACAGCTCTCAAAATAGACTCCAACTCATAAAGACTCTGAAACAGGTTCTCCAAAACAAACAAGATACTACTACGGATCAATAGATGTCTATAATAATTATTAGCACTCATTTTTTTATGGAAATTTTAAGTGTCTTTAGAATCCTTGTGCTAAAATTTTGAAATCTTTTGCTCATTTTCCCTAGTTCATAAATTCCAATTTCCTCATTGAGTTAGGAAGAGTTTTAATTCATAAATCGTTTTCTCCAAACACCTTTGGCCTTTGTCTTTTTGACCTGCATAACCAAAAAGGCAACTTTTAGTAGTTTTTCCTAAATCTTTATTTTGTTGATTTCCCTCTATTTTATTTTAGTTGCCTTTTCAATAAATGAGTTTATTGACTTTGATAGAAGAGGTGGTGTGTGCTTTAAAGTGGTTTAACTCTAGTCTAAACCTAAATTTCTATGCATAAATATTTTGCATTATCCTAAGTCTAGAGTTTATAAAGCCACATGCTGATTTCTTATGCTATTCACCATTCATTACATTAAGCTAAGCTATGAGTTAAGATCACATTCCTAATTCATAATCTATGAGTCAAAGCTATATGTCAAAATACTAAGCCACGAACTAAGTCAAAGTTAGGCCACGAGTTAAGCCTCAAGCTCAAGCCACACATCAAGCATACAAGTGTTGAAGAACTAAATATATCCATGATATATATGATGTTGCTCCTAATTTTTTGTCTGTTCCACCATTTTCATGCATGGATGTGCAGAGTGCAGTGTGCTGCCAAATCTCCTAGGCGCTGCGTTTTCCCCTAGGCACTGTAAATTTCCTGGGCGCTGCGTTTTCCACTAGGCGCTGCATTTTCTTCTCGGCACTGTGTATTCCACAGTGCGCTACCTAATTTTCTACCCAATTTCCTAAGCAGTGTAACGATGGGCGCTGCAAATTTTACAGTGCGCTACCCAATTTTTTGGTTGGCGCTACCTAATATTTGGCAAAGACGAAATTTGCACAGAAGATACAAATATTTGGAGCTACCTATTAGCACATGGAATGTACGAGTTTGAATTCATTACTTTTTTAGGTGGATGATGATGGCTGAGACAGTAGTTGGAAACATGATAGCAACTTACCACCTCTACAGGACACTTGGCATGAAAAAGGAGGCGCATCAATGAAGATCAAGGGAGGAAGTGTCATTTAAATTTAATTGGATTAGTCACCAACACTTTCCTATTTTGTAGCAGTTTGTTAATAGTTGTTAGAATAGGTGTTCGATTGATAGTTGTTGATTGAGGAATCTGATGTGAGGAAGGGCCATCTCACACCTCTAGTTGTTGCTCTTCCTTTTTATTATAAATTCATGTTCCAATTGAGGGAAAAGGGTCGATGGTTGAGCTGAGGCTCCCGAAGTGTTTTTGTACTTTGACAGTATTAATATGAAGATAGCCTATCTTATCATTTTCTGTGTTAAGAATTCATTTGCAGAAGAGAGTGATGTTTAGCGGTGTTTTTTTTTGTTTTGACTCTTAAACTTTGTTCTTTTTCAATAGCAAGCATGAGAGGGTTGCTTAGGAGGATCCTTTGAGATATTTTACCTTTTTTGTTGCTAAATATTTTCTGAAAAGGATCTTCAAATTATGATTCTTCTTCTACTGTATAAATAGTATGCTTGAAAAGGATTTTCATGTCTCTGTTTGCAGTTCTATGTTTGCCCATAAAAGTCTTCCACCTGAAAGCCTTGAAAGGATAAACATTGTTTTTGGATGATCTGTTTTGCTGCATATGGAAGATGACTTGCAGGGATAGATTCATATGATTTGCTAAAGTCAAGCAGATAGCTTCAGCCTTACCTCTCTCATAATTTCAAAATCAACTTTCTTTTTGTAATATTTGATGTTACCAAGCTCACCTGATTACGGTCTAGGGTGACTTTTGGACTGATAACATAAATGGCGTTGTTGTTGGGGACAGATTTGAGCATATTGAAGAGTTCCCTGGGAAGAACGGCATAGATCCATCTCTTGATGGTAGACAAGAGAGGGATACAAAAAATTGACTGTAATCATCTACCTGGCGACTCCACAATCAAAGACTCCACTGGGGAGGATCTTGTTGAAAGACAGATGACCAGGTATTAGTGTATGAGCCTTCTTCATGAGCTATTGTTGTTTTTTATCAGCTCATTTTTACTTTTCCCTTCATGAATTAAAAGGATCATCTTTGTTTTGTATATTTAGTTGATCATCAATCTTCTTTTATATATCCATCCTTGGAAGAAGAAGACCTACCTTCTGCCTTTGTTGTAGATGTTTATTTGATACCTTCACCTCAACCTATTCACAAGGATGAACTCTATATTGAAATCCCTCGTGAAATTGATAGGCCTTCTCAAGTTTCATCACCTTCTATTGTTACTGTTGAACCTTACCATCATCTTGTTAAACCTCATATCCAGCCCACTAGTTTTCAAACTCGAATCAGAGATAAGATGTTCAAACCTTTAAGGTTGCCATATCATCTTCATCCTTATCCTCTTGATTTCTTCGAGTACTTTCCTCGGTTTTTTGGAGAGGGTCATGTTACAACTGAGAGGGATGTGGAGGCCTTTGAAAAATTTATTGATGAGTTTGAGATATTTCATGAGGATGTTACCATGAGGTTGTTCTCCAAATCCTTGTTAGGAGATGTTGTTGTATGGTTTAAGGGTTT
The DNA here is from genome assembly GCA_009831015.1 of Picea engelmannii. Lineage (NCBI taxonomy): Eukaryota > Viridiplantae > Streptophyta > Pinopsida > Pinales > Pinaceae > Picea > Picea engelmannii. The sequence continues at coordinate 563,849 of ML802105.1, read as the reverse complement.
GGGAGCCGACTCCATTGGTATCTAGATTGAATTATGCGATACTTTTTTAAAGTGTTGGGGTGAGAACAAGTCATTTGATCAGTACCTACATGAGTTCACTACTTTGAGAAGGGAAAAAATGAAGTTTTGTCTGCTTTTAATCGAATATTTCACAACTTGTATGGCAGCCTACCCCTGGAAATTGAACCTTCTGAGACTGTTTCCATGGTGTATTACATAATGTCTCAATATTCTAACCTTGTTTTGTATCTTAGGGAAATAAAATCTACATCTTTATCACAGTTACTCATGGATGTTGTGGAAGTGGAGGAGAACCTCCGAGCTTGTGGTAGGATTCAAAGTTAGCATCATGTCAACGTTGACAATGAGGCAGATTTTGTTTGATGTCCCTATGAAGAAAAGATAGTGGATGATTTGTTCCTCGAAGCATGTATCTTTGACAACCTTTCCTTTGAAGAAATCACTGTCTCAAACATTGACCAAGAGCAGCTTGTTGTTGACAAACACTTTGGTAGTGAATATTTTGTTGTTAGAGAGCATCCTGAAACAAGGCATTCAAAATGTCAAGAGTCAAAGGTTTGTTATGGAAAACCTATTTTTGATGGAAATAACAGTGATGGTGATGAACAAAAATTTTCTACGATTTGTTTGGAACCTCTTAGCACTATTCCTGTATATGATGATTATGATCCTGATCCTTGTAAATTCTATGGAGGTGTTGAAAGGGATTTTCATATAAATCTAATCTCTTATCCATCACCAACAAATGAACAACCCTATCTTAATAAAAACCATGTGTATGAACAACAGACTATCTCCATGGTATATGCAGAGATGATCAGCAATCAACCAACAAATGGTTCTGAAGTTACAAAGCAGCTATTCGACCCACAGATCCCTATGTCTGTCATTCAAACAAGTGTTCCTATAGAAGACATAAAACAAACTGTCAACAGCTTTGAAACAATGAAAGTAACCTTTCATAAATTAATCAAGCATTGCTTTCAGTTTCATGACCCTGTCAATGAGTACATAGAGTTACACTTTTCAAATGCTTTGGAGCATGCAGACTTAATCTTTTTATCAGCATGTCTAGGTGAGTATGGTTTCTTGGATGAATTTTTATCATTGTTGTTACATTTCAAACATTAGTTGTTGAACAGTGACAGAGACGAGGTTTCTTCAATTTTAAAACTGTTTGAATGGCTATTATGGAAGGCAGCATTTACCTAACCAATTGCAGAGCTGGTTAGAGTAGAGTAGGGTAGGAAATAATCTCGTTGCTCGAGCATTTATTTTCTTCTAGTTTGCAGCGGAAATATCAGTCAGCCTGTGTGGACAAAGGCCAATTTTGAAAGTATACAGAGATTAGTTGCACACGTCTTGAGACATTTCAGAGATTGGTTTCACAGGCCAGATGACTCCATAGTGATGCAGGAGCATCTCTCCACGTCAACCATCCATGTCAGCGTGTGCATTCAAAGCTGAAGAGAGGCGCAGCCCTCGTCTTCCATTTTGAATTTGAATGTAATTTAATGTTTAGGCTATTGAGCCGTGAAGTCGTGCCTTTGCGTAGGAATTAGATTAGATAGGCCTTTAATGTTTGTAAGGCTAAGATCTAGATCCGATTTCTGGACTAGACAGCCCATTCAATGTAATTGAATAGGGTAGGTGAGGTTAGAGGGAAGCGCTCTAAGAGCCCCCTCATGTAAAATATCTTTCATGGTAATCGTATCTCAAGAGGAGAGTTGTAAGAGAAGAAAAATAGCTGAGACATTGTTACAGGCCGTGCTCAAGAACACCTTGTAAAAACAAGCATTTGCCATTTAATACAAACAACAGTTTTTCCTGCATATTTCATGTGTTGAATGAATGTCTGTGTGTGTTCAATTTATGTTGTAGATGTATGCTAGACATTTGCAGGGAGTTGTTTGATTTTCAGGCTTGAGAGGTTCTTTGTGGTTTCATGCCAAGAGGGCGTGACAAAGAAGTGTGCTCTCTGAATACCAGTGCATAGATGCACTTCTGAACTCTGCGGATTCAGACAAAGACGTGCCAGGTGGGCACAGAAACTGGAATCAACAATTCAGATGAAGACCTTTGAGGTTGTTGAATACCTCAGGAGGCAAGGTTGTGTAGGAGGAACACAGTTGCATACATAATTTCTGAGGACTTCTGTAAATCTCTTCCAGGTGGGCATCGAGCAGGTGCAAGGAGTGCACAAAGGAAGAAATCTGTTGTGAGTTCAACTGAATTCAGAATCACTAAGGATTCTGAGAGCTCTGCTAGGAGGGCATTTAGCAGGTGCATAGGGTGCACAGGAGAGAACAGAACTGATGGATGTTCTGTAAGAAGACACTTTGCCAGGTGGGCATTGAGTAGATGTGCAGATAGGAACAGAGAGGAAAAGAACTCTTTGAGTTCTGTGATTTAAGGAAGAATCCACTGAAGGATCTTCGCAGGGTTACTGAACACCCTGAAGGACTCAGGAATCAGGTTGCTTGAGCTGAAGAGTGCCAAGAGGGAATTTTATTCTCCATCTGAAGGAGAAGGAAAAAAAAAGATAAAATCCCTTAGGGGTGTGAGTATTTGAGAAGCTCAGAATGATAGCGTCGTTTGTGCAAAGACTCTACAGAAGTGCAGAAGTCATAGAATCCCTCAAGGATTCGAGAGTAAAGCTTAGGAGGAATAGTGCTTTCGGTGCACGGAGCCACAACTTCAAGGAGTGTAGAGGCCAGAGAACTCTCTGAAAGAGTTCAAAGTTCCCAAATCTCAGGAGGGAAAACGTTTTATACACACAGGCGAGGACTCAAGTCGCAGAACTCGCAGAGGAAAGGGAGCGAAGATTGAGGCCTTTGGACACCTGGAATTCTTCCAAGTGCAGGAAGAAAGCGCCAAAACTCGGGAGGAGCAATAGCTGTCGTTGGATCAACCGAGGAGATCTGGACCGTTGAAGGATTTTGCGTCCAGGAGGCAGTACAGGAAGAGCATAGAGGAGAGATGATCTGAGTCGTCAGATCTTGAGCAAAGAACTCGACAGCCGTTAGATCTGTCGAGAGTTGCACGAGGTTTAAAACCTCAAGCGAAAAATAGAAGAAGCGAAAGTCCCAAGAAGGAGTTCATATCGGGATATCGGCATTCGGGGGTTCAGGGTTCTGGGGGACGAGAGCCCGGGAATTCAACCTCCAAAGTCCCGAAATTGCGAAAGAATCTGAGCCGTCCATCTGCGGGAGTACGCGTGTCGTGGAATCATCCATTTCGGAGATTCGGGCACCGAGACTCACAAAAGTGAGCATCTTGACTTCGCGAGTAGCGAAGTCCCGAGAAAATCTGAGCCGTCCAATTTGAAGGACACATGTCACAAGATCCTCTCTATCGGGGATTTGGACATTGGGTTTCAGAAGAGGAAGTCTTTTGGCTTTGCGAGTAGCGAAGTCGCGAAAGGATCAGGACCGTCCATCTGGAGAGGACAGGTGGCAGAGATCTAGGGATCTCGCGAACTCGGAGGTTCGCAGGGTGAGAGCCCAAAGATTGGGTGATCCAAGTCGCGAAGTCAAAAAAGCGCGAGGAGCGAGGACAGTCATTGGATCTGGAGAGCGGGAGGACCGTTGGATCAGGAACCCCATCGCATTTCGCGCATTCGGGGGTTCGAAGGTTGAAAGGAGTTGTTCTCGACATCAAAAGTCACGAAGTGCCGAGAGCCGAGGCACGAGTGTGGACGCATGGTAGAACCTCAAGGTAGGGCCCGTGCGATAAACAGGCGGACACACATCACCTATTGGAAGGAGTCAACACCCCGTTGACTTCTCGCGTCTCGAAGATTCGTGGGACAAGAGAGTGAGGGTTCGATGCTTCAACCCGCGAAGTTGTGAAAAGAAAAAAGCGTCAAGGGAGGAGTCAACCCGGCATTGACTTATCGTGTCTCGGGAGATCGCAACAAGAGAGCACAAGAGTTCGACCCACAAACTCACGAAGGCGCGAGTAGCGAGAGGGGCTAGCAGTTAAGCCTAGTCGACAGTCGCGCAAGGGGGGCGCTGACAGAAAGGAGCCAAAACCATTTCGTGATCTCGGGTATCGGGATATTGGAGAGGAAGAGTCGAGAGTCACGACCCACGAACTTGCGAGATTGCAAGCTGTGAAAAGGACTTGTGGATTGATTTGAAAAGAGATTCTAGCAGGGAATCCAAAAGATTCGATCTGGCTCAAAAGGGTTAAAGAATGATCCTGAGAGCGGATCTCGACCCGAGGGCCGATAGTTTTGCGTCAGTGTGGTATCGGAGCCCGGATTATGTTTGTATATCGCAGACAAAAGGAGAAAGAGGAAGACAAAGTGTTGGAGACTCTGTGAATGATTGCTTGCAAATGAGCAGCAGGTTTTCCAGAAGAGAAGACAGGGACAACAAGATGGCTACTGAAGGCCGAAGATATGCTGGAAAGAAAAGCCCAGAGTTGATGAGCAGATCTGAAATAGATGAAGAGCTTGCCGACATCAGGGCGGAGATAGAAAAGCTTGCATTGCGGATGCAACAGAATGTCAAGTCGAGATGGGTATACGAATGGCCCATGAGGAAGCCGAAAGCAAAATGGCAAGTCAAGGAGTTGATGGCTAGAATATAGCATAGGTTGTTGAGAAGGTGGTTGAGGCATGCTGAAAACCTCAATAGACCAGAAGAGAGGGTTCAGATATGTGAGCCAGAGACTGGGAGAAATCTCAGCGATGCTGAAGATGAAATGGGATCGGATGAAGATCTCAAGCTCTGCCAGGAGGGCAGAGAGGAAATTCCCAATTGCCAGGTGGGCAGAGAGTTGAGATCGTTGCGGGGTCTCATAGACTGTCATGAGGATAGCCAGGGAATTTCACATTTCCAGGTGGGAAATGGATCGAGATCGTTGCGGGATCTCATGGACTACCAAGAGGGCAACAGAGAGTTTTCAATTTGCCAGGTGGGCAAGGAACAGAGATGGGACTGTCTGAAAGTCTCATGGACTCGGAGGTGAGTTCAATTCAGCCTGAGGTGCCGATAAAGATAGGATCAGTTGATCTCATAGTCTGCCAAAGAAGCAGTAGGAAAATCCCATATTGTCAGGTGGGCAGGGATAAGCAGGTGAGGCTATCTGAGAGTCTCATGAACTCAGAGGTGAGTTTGGATCAGCAGATGCAACTGACAAAGGAGGAATATCTTAAGAATCTTCTGATGATTGGAGGAATTCAGATATTCCTGCCACCTAGCCCAGAGGAGGCCAAAGTTTGTGATGTAGATGAGGCAGCAACAGTAGAAGCAGGACAGCTAGCTGAGACTGTTAGGGAAGTATTGGAGAAAACTTTGGAAGCCACCCAAGAAGAAGAAGAGGGTGAGCATTCTGAGGAATGGCTCAATATTTTCAGCCAGGAAACTGAAAAGACTGCGGCCTTTGAGCTTGCAGAAGAAGAAGAAGACGAATCATATAGCATTAGTTTGTCCAATCTGTATGAACAGATTGAAGCCCTGGAGAAAAGGGTGATAGTGCAATGCATGCACATCCAACAGGTGAAGTTGGAAGCAGACGAAGAAGGCATGGGAGATCACAGTGATCTACCCAATTGCAAAAAAGTTTTGCAGATAGAGAGACTCCATGAACAGGGCCAGCCATTGGAGAAGCTGGACAAAGTGATTAAGGAGATCATGGAGCTGATGTTAGGGTCAGTAGGAACTGTCAGCAAGGAGAAGCTAAGCAGAAGATAAGAAGCAGCAGCAGCAGCACAGAAGCAATAGCAACAACAGGGAAATGGAGCAGATGAATAGCTCCATAAATTTGTTTGGGATCCAGGAGGATTTCAAGAACGATCCTGAGCAAAAAAAAATAAAAAATAACTGACGCAGACCTATCGGCCCTCGGGCCGAGATCCGCTCTCAAGATTGTTCTTTAACCCCTTTGAGTCGGATCGGCTCTTTCGGATTCCTTGCTGGAATCTCTTTTCAAATCGATCCACAGGTCCTTTTCGCAGCTCGCAATCTCGCGAGTTCGTGGGTCGTGACTCCCGACTCTTCCTCTCCAATCTCGCGATACCCGAGATCACGAAATAGTTTTGGCTCCTTTCTGTCATTGCCCCCCTTGCGCGACTGCCGACTAGGCTTAACTACTAGCCCCTCTCGCTACTCGCGCCTTCACGAGTTCGTGGGTCGAACTCTCGTGCTCTCCTGTTGTGATCTCCCAAGACGTGATAAGTCAACGCCGGGTTGACTCCTCCCTTGATGCTTTTCGCTTTTCACAACTTCGCGGGTTGAAGCATCGAACCA
>ML802105.1:521027-549101 GCA_009831015.1 Picea engelmannii | reverse complement strand
AATATATATATATATATATATATATATATATATATATATATATATATATTTATATTGATATATTGGTGACTTTGATGGAAATTCTATAATTTTATTTATATTTATTGGTGACTTTGATTTGTAATAAAAAAAATTATGTTTTAATTTATTGGAAAAATCAATTTTATAATCATAAAAATGTGGTAGTCTAAAGGTTCTATGAAATAACTTTAAGGGGATTTTTTTAGGGACATTTTTTCTAAATTAGGATAGAAACTATTAAATCCACAGATTTGAGTGATTATAGGGATTTTTCAGTCTGTTGAATCCCTTTTTGAATGCAGAAATAAATTTTGATATGTTAGTTCAGAAATGGGAAGATGGTGTGTTTGTGGAACATTAGATATTTTGATATTTATATGTGATTTTATCGTGAGTCCGTGAATATCATATAATGAAAAAATTAGGTGTTTAATGGGATAAGAAAAGTCTAGAATTAAAAAAGTCAATTGAGTATAGTTTGGATAGTTGTGAGGAATGATTGTTATCCTCCCCAATCCTAGAAGGATTCTCATAATAACATGAATAAAATCTCATAATGAGTATGTTGTAATGAATTGTAATATAATATAAGATACACTAGAAATAAGTTGATGGCAATTGTAATATAATATACAGTGGAAAGAGGGAAAAAATTATAATAATAATTTATATATATATTTATTGGTGATTTTGATGGAAATTCTATAATTGTATTTATATTTATTGGTGACTTTGATTTGTAGTAAAAAAAAATTATGTTTTAATTCATTGGAAAAATCAATTTTATAATCATAAAAATGTAGTAGTTTAAAGGTTCTATGAAATAATTTTAAGGGGGATATTTTCTAGGGACATTTGCTCTAAATTATGATAGAAACTATTAAATCCACAGATTTGAGTGATTATAGGGATTTTTCAGCCTGTTGAATCCGTTTTCAAATGCAGAAATAGATTTTAAATAACAAAAATAGTGATTTCTTGCAAATTTATATGACCCAAGCCAAAAGATCATTTCCTAAAACCGTTAGACAATGACCATAAAAATAATTTAAAAATTATAAAATATATATATTAAATTACAAGAATTAAAATTTTCTAATAATAAAAATTAGTTTAAAAAATAAAAATTATTATTTTTTAAAATCATAGTTATTTCACACAAAATTGGTATATGAAAGTTTATAAGTCAAGAAAAACTAACCAGCTACTTAACTACTAAAATCTATTAAAATGCGTCACACAATAAATATATTTAAATATACTACAATGTAGAAAGCAAAGCAGTAAAAGTTAATCCTCTATAAAAAAAAACATTCTAGTTATTCCAAAATATTACACAAAGATGTCTATACTGTAATAAAATTAACACAAGTTATTCCAAAATGTCTATACTGTAATAAAATTAACATATAATGTTAGAATACAAAGATGTGTATACTGTAATAAAATGAACATATAAAATAATGGAAGGGATTGAAAACATACAATGTGACGTTGATTTCAGGAATACTCTCCAGCTCAGGCTTCCAAGAGACGCTTCCACCTCTGGACGCCGAAGTCTTGGGATTGCGCGCTTCCAAAGTCTTGGGATTGCGCGCTTCCATTTGTGATAACAAGAGAGGAGTAACGATGCTTTCCACCATTTTCATGGCGTCCGTGCTTTCAGACATGAGAGTTGCAAGTTCCTTCTTGGATATCAGCAGCTTCAGTCTTACAACTCCATCTTGAGAGGCACAAGGAATCATCTCTATGGAAGGCTGTTTCTTATCTCCTCCCAGGGAGCGGAGGAGGAGGCACGATCTCTTCTGCTGGCGTGTACTCGCCGACGAGGAGGCCAAAGAAGTTTCAATAAACTGACGGGAAGTCCCAGGGCAAGGGATGAGGTAGTAGAGTTGGCCCTCCTGGAGCTCTGTATTGCCCTTGAGAGGCCTACGGAGCGACTGAGAATGAAATAATAATGCATTGTTGGGATAGTAATTGCATAAAACCTCCTCGGCGTATATGGGGCCTTCAAACCTCAACACCTGCCCATCCATTCTCATTACCCTTATACTTTGGTCGCCATTAGAGCACCGCTTCACACATTGCAGCATCACATTCCCCATTTTCTTTTTCTTCTTCTTCCACTAATTCTAACTCTGCCTATCTTAAAAACCTAAACCTCTTCTGCCCTTCAACACTAAAAACGCAATAGATAGTCTGTAAAAGCCTTGCGACCAACAAAATAAGCTCACGCACACACAGTATATATGGATATATATATATCCACAGGATATACACATTGAATATAGAGAGTCAGACTGACTGGAGTCGTGGGCAGGCCACAGGAGTCATGTGAAGAGTGAGCGTTTTGAGCCACTGTTGAAATGGATAATGTCAGTTATCCAATCAATCAATCACAGTCAGTGACATGAAATGAAACGCCTGCCACCATTCCCAATGGTGCCCACCCTCGTCTTCATCGCACATGATTTGGAGATCGAAACTTGGGCACGGCACATGGCGTTTTTAAGAGTTTTTAGAGTTCGAAGTACGCAACCCCATTAACATATTCTATTTTTATATGGGATGGACGCAGTTTCGAGGGAAGTATGATAACAAATTAGTTATTTATTTTTAAAGGCTTTCGCCAAACGTTTTATTTTTTGGGTTTTTCTGGGAATTCGGTTATGTAAATTTGGACAAAATCCTTATTTTTTGTTGTTTAAATTGTATTTTTGAATGCATAAACGGATTCAGTGTGCTGAAAAAGTTTGGAAGCACTCGGATTATACCAACTTAGCCACTCAAATCTGCAGCAAAAAGTAGAACGTTTAGAATTAGAAGGTAGATAAAAAAATATAAAATTTATATGATAAGCTTTTTTTAAACATTTGAATTTTTCACATGAATCTAGTAAAATACCTATGGGTGAAATCATTATATTTTTGTTGTTGTTTAAATTGTATTTTTAAATCTATAAATGGATTCAGCTTCAAAGGGTACACTTGAATTATACCCACTCAATCATTCACAGTTCCAATAATTTTTGGCAGGATTTCAGTAAAAATTGATCCAAAAATATGCCCATAAAATTTTAAAAAATTAGAATATTTAAACTAATCATATATCATATTTATAAATAAATACCATAACTGGAGTGTTATGGAAGTTTTTATGACGACTGAATTTATATATCATAATAATTTAGGATTTCAATAGATTTGATTATAAATTTATAAATTGCTTAATCTGAATGTAACTTGACTGGGTTTGGCGAGTATTGAATCTAATTGTATAAATAGAACGGGCAATGAGTTTAGTCATGAGGAAACACCCAAAAATCCAGTCATATTAAGGATTGGTGCTGCTCAAGACCAACAAGCCAAAGCACATTTCTATACAACAAAAAATCAAATCATAAATTTAAAGAACTAAGTGTTTTTAGCAAANNTTTTTTTTTGGGAAGAAACTGCACCTCCTTTTTCATGGCCTGACTCCAATAAAGAACAATTCGTTGACCAGATATCATAGTCCCTTAAAAGGGTAATATACTGAGTACTGTCAACCCTGAGTTTACATTAATGAGAGGCTCATTTTTTTAATGGACGACGTTGCCAAGTTGGTTATGGCAGGTTCCAACAGCAAAACCATTTTCAGATTGTACTGTCTTCATAAATGATGTTACAGAGATGTCTGGGAGTACTAATCTGAAAAAAATATTTGTTTTGTTGCTGACACAAAAGATATTGTTTACTCGAGTGTTATCTTTGAGAAACGGCTATTCCTTCCAACCGAAGACACGGATGTCAGATTTATATTTCGAAATCAGGATTTCAAATTAATCCATTGCATAAAATACTAACGTTTTTCTCATATAAAAATGAAAATAATAAATAGTTTCCATGGAAGAATCTCATGGGATGATCTTCATGACTCGTAAAGCAAGTAAATGAATCTCACAGTACCTCCATGATTTGTAAAGAACGCACACGAAATCATATACGCATCATAAATAAATTGATCTAGATTGGTTGCGGCGTCCCTACTCTTTTGTCATAAGTGGAGGATGTAATCATGTAAGTACAATGGTTAATAATTATACACGATGTGACATTTTAACTCAGTACTGTGCAGATCATGTCTGAAATTTCAAATTTATTGTGCTGTGAAGTCAAATTTAATCAATTTTTTTTATGTGCTGTTATATGTAAATTTGAAAAAGTGATGAGAAATTTATACTAAAAACTTTTTAATAAAAAAATTATTAAAATAAGTTGATGTCAATGAAATAAAATTTATACTAAACACAAACTTATTCATCCCAAGTCACAAGTCCAAGGTAGCATTCCATTCTCAAGGTAACAAGCTTGTGATTAACTAAGAGACTCTATTTTGCTTGAAGGATTCATCATCTTGTCCACGTCCATGGCTTCTTTGATCTTGAAAATTTTCAAGTTTGAGCCCTGCAGTGACATTGAAACACCCCGGTGGGAATGTAGTGTAAGGCTTTGAATCAAATATAATGCAATCCAGTCCAAACTCGTGGCACAATTGTCAAGATTCAGAGATGAGAAATTTGGATTGGATGGACAAGTACAAGAGCATTGTCATCAATATCCGAGGGATTCACCTCCAGCTTCTTAGTGGAAATTGATGGGGAAAACCTGAGAACATAAGTGGGGGAGGAGATGAGTAAACAATCTTCGTCGAAGGACTCCTTGTTGTAACCGAAAAATATGCTTGGCTTGAGGAAATCCTTTCCTCCTGCCTGGCCTATTTCTTAACTTTGGATATTCAATCTCGGAGTCTGGGACAACATTAATTATTAAATTTGGTTTATTGTTTTATTTACTACTCCAACAAACTATTGTTTTATTTACTCCTCCAACAAACCAATTCAATGGGTCGTCTTAGTAGGAGGTTACACAGTATAGCTATAGGAAGTTGAGTACCGAGAATTTATAATGGGTACCCTACAGAGTGGAAGCTAAGTACCTAGAATTTATGATGGGTACCCTACATAATGGAATGTCGATTTGATGGGTTCAAATTTTTGATGTCTGTAAATGTTAACGTGTGGATTTTATATCCACATGTCAAATACATCTTAAAACCAAAAGAATATGAACATCTCAACATAGGGCATTTACTTGATGATGTTAAGATGGAGGAACTTATTGATGAAGGATATGAACTTGTATTTTTAGCCATATGGTCTCATGTTGAAAAGAATTAAGAAGAGCACTAAGGATTTATTTTCATGTGATGAATTCATATCACAGTTTTATGGAGGTATTCAACAAAAGAATGTCATTGTTTCTATTAACCCGTTTATGGATGTATTCAACAAAAGAATGTCATTGTTTTTATTAACCCTAGTTGCAAGCATAATCTCATCAATGTTAATTTGACTAAAAGATTACAAGTACTCACGTTGCAAGTGAAAATATTCAAATTTTGAAAATTTTGAAAATTACCAGAGATAAATGTGTGTTTTATTCAAATTTTTATGCTATGGATGATGTGAATACTATTTTGGAATATCCTTTGATGGACTCAGTTGGTATAAGAAATTAAATGTTAATGTGCCAAAGAATTTTTTGAAGCTTTGGTATAAGAAAAAAAATCACATTGTAGGATAAGCAAGAAGTGCCCAAGGAGACACATCAGCAAGTCCTTTGCAAGGAAATGAATTGTAGTATTTAATGACGCATCAGATGAAAAATCCATGGTTGAATCAGAAGAAGAGCCTCCAGAAGAAATTGAAGAAAATCCAAAGGTGGTATGGGACTTATCGGTAAATGTGGACATAAACAGATCTCCCTAGATCCACCTAGATCTAGAACAAAACAGAATAGAATATGACGCTTTCCCTAAGCTCTAATCATTAAGTTTACTATCTAACAAGAGATGTGTTGGAATTACTAATACAACTAAGAGGGGGGGGGGGTGAATTAGTTGTCTTTGAGCTTAAACAATTTTAAATCTATTAATATATTCTTAATATTTCTTCAAGTGATCATCAACATTATACAACATATGGACAGTAAAAGTAAAAAGCATCAGTCACACATAAGGTATACAAAGAGACATGTTTTCACGAGGAAACCCATAAAGGGAGAAAACCTCTTCTTCTTCGAAATGATAGACAGTCTTTTAGGTTCTGTACATCATCTCTAATTGAGCACCAACTCAATGTGAGGCTGCTACCTCTGTTTTACAAGCTGCAACTTGTTTGAGAGCACCAACTCTCTGGTTTCTCTAGCACCCACTAGAAAGAAGCACCAACTCCCTGAATATTCCAGCACCAACTGGATGGAAGCACCAACTTCCTGAATGTTCCAGCACCAACTGGATGGAAGCACCAACTTCTAGTTACACATGCTCCAACCTGTATAACAGAGAACACTTATTCTCCCTTTCACCACCCTGCCACCCTGGTTTCTCTAGCTGCAACCAGATGGAAGCTACAACTTCCTGTGTTCAAGCTCCCACTTAAACCTCTGAGGACAACAGTCCTCCCGAGCACCTCCCAACCTCCCTTGTTTATGAATGGCTAAATAATTAGTCAACTTTACAGATAAATCAGTTCTTATCAATCTTTCTTTGTTCTGTAAATCTGGTCTTCTACACATTGTTATGTTGCTCTTCTCTTCCTCTGTCTGTTCAGCAGGTATGCTCTGCATCAACTCGTTTTCTCATTCTGCTCTTCTTCAACTTGTTTTGTCATTCTGCTCTGCTTTTGCTCTTTCTGTCATTCTGCTATGCTTCTGCTCTTTCTGTCGTTCTGCTCTGCTTCTGCTCTGCATTTCATCTCACTTTGCACATTTTCTAAATCTCATACTACACATCCTCTCATTTTCTCTTTCTTACCGTTTCGTTCATTTTCCATTCGGAGCAACCAACATCATACCGTCTGTCTCATTTTCTTTTATACACAAGCCCACAACGGCTCAACTTCCCATCTCCTTAAGCAAAAAGAAGACACATGTCTGAGCAACTGAAACGCTAATTGATTTGCAATCATGAGTCCGTTTCACTAACAGATTTGTAACTAAGGGGTTAACTGTGAGAGAGAACAATAACCTTCCGATCATATTCCAATTTATCCACACCATTGGATGAACTTTATTAATCTTGCCTTTAAATTGGGTTTTGGCATTTCGGCATTCCTGATGTTCAATGCTCTTGTCACTTACAAATCCCGATCCACAAAATTCCGTAAAGAAGTCGAATCAATGATCCAGATCATATCTTGATCTGACGGTTAAGATTACATCGCGATTTCACATATCGCGATATCGGGATTCCTTATGTCAATAATCTTTGACATGTCCAACTCTCGATCCCCGAAACTCCGACAAAGACTGGAATCAACGGTCCAGATTCAACCTTAATCTGACGGCTCAGATTTCACACATCACGATATTGGGATTCCTGATGTCAATAATCTTTGACATGTCCAACTCTCGATCCTCAAAACTTCGACAAGGGCTGGAATCAACGGTCCAGATTCAACCTTAATCTGACGGCTCAGATTACATCGCGATTTCACATATCGCGATATCGAGATTCCTGATGTCAATAATATTTGACATGTCCAACACGCGATCCTCGAAACTCTGACATGGTGTACATTTGTTGACGTCACATGTGTTAAATAACTGCCATGTGTCACCCTGATTTGTGACATACATGTGCTTGGCATGTTGAATCAGTCTGACACTTGTCATTACCTGGTTATGCCACGTGTTCTTAGCTGACGTGGTTTGCTGACGTGAGTCGGATCGACGGTTCAGATGTGATCGCGATTTTGCATATCGCGAAATCGGGATTCCTGTTACATTGTTTCTTTGACATCTCCAACACGCGATCCTCGACACTCCGACAGGGAGTCGGATCAATGGTCCACATAACCCCCTGAGATGGACGGTCCTCCTTCTTTTGGGATTTTGTGAGCCCCTTTTCTCCTTGTTATACTTTAAAATGCGTGCAAGTTCTCCTTGATCCAACGATGGTCGGATCCCGCGCTTGAATCGAACCCCTGAGATCTGTCTTCCTTTTCAGTGCACTCTTCTTGTCTTCATTCAGATTTGACGACCCTCGATCTATCGAGAATTTGAAGAGGATCCAACGATCAGAACTGCTTCTCAAACCTTATGGGCCTACCTCTTCAGCGTGCTCTTATTCAGATCTGACGGCCATCAGGAATTCAGAAAGAGATCCAACAAACACAATTGATTCTCTTCCCCGATTATCACTGCTCCGTTGATCATCACTGTTGTACTCAATCCATCACCACTACTGTACTTGCCATCAATGACAAGTATACGCTGCCTATACATATGCTAACAATCCTCTGTACATTCTTCCCGTACTCATGTCATTCGCTGTCTGTTACATATTTTCCAACAAGATGAGTAACATATTGTTTAAATATTGCTTCCTCTTGTCGTTGTCGTCCTAACTCCACTCTGGTGCTCCTGTGATATTGAATTTGCAAGGGAACACAAGCCAACCAAAGTGAAAGCAATAATATACTCAACGAGAACCTATGTATGTGATCAAGGAATCATACAATAAAACGAGATGAATTTTATGGGAAAGAAACATATCACTGTATCATATAATAATGAAAGTGGAGATTACAACCAAAGCCTTGATCTTGAAGGGTCCCCTTCTGATGACCTTTTTCTCCAGCACACACACTTGCTCCAATCTTGAATGAAGAAAATCCACAATGACTTGATGAACTGAAATGAGGATCTCAAGAATGACCCAATGCAAAACTATCCATACAATCTTAGCCTATTCAACCTTAATTAACCTTAAAATTAACCTTAGCCTTTTCCATGAGAAATCTCTCTTTATATAGGGGAAAGAGAGATGGTTGAAGAGATTAGGATGATCCCACCAAATCAGAGAAGCGAGTAGGATCGCAACCATACAGATGCCACCTCATCTTCTAGAAGATCTCCTTCTAGAACTTTCGTGAAGTTCGACATTTTATTAGCCTTTTGACATCATTGCACCCTAGATTTAGGGCAGCTTGTGAAGACGTCACAATCAAGCTTTAGGGCAAAGGGAGACGACCAAGCATTGTCACACCCTGCTTATGGTGCAACCTACAACGACCCTTCTTAACAAGGTTTTGATAAGAGAAAGTCAATCACTTTCCTCATGAAGAAAGGCTCTTTTGGGAACATGCACACATGTTGTCAATGGATCACTAAGATGAACAAAATAATGTGTAACAGAATGCCCCCCAAAGTATGAGGCTGGAACTCGTGACAATTGAAATACTTTGTAGAATGTGTGTGTCGAAAACAAAGAGCGCATCAGTTGGGAACCTGCAAACAGTCAAGCATCAACATAATAATATACCATTGTCTGAGGTAGGCATTCCCATACTCAGATTATAAAATGTCAAATGAGTCATGGCCACTAAATATACACTGTGGATCCATGTCAAGGTGAATTGACATAGCCACCCATAATACACCGTGGATCTATGTTCTAAAGAATTCAAATTCAGACATATCCACGAGACATACAAAGTGGATCTATGTGTTAATACAAATCATGAATACTCTGTCGCAACTTGGACCAGAATGGGATGATCCAGGGTCTTCAATTCCGTCATCTCTAAGTACGAATCGAACCATGTGATTACAGGTGTTGAATTTGAACATGATAGAAACCACCTGATTACCGGTCGATGATGAGAATCGTTAACAAGTGCGAGGAAAATCACCATTGATGTTAATGACTCCCAAGGTACCCCAATACAATCCAATGAGTGTGAATAAAGGAGTTGAATTCGAACACTCGAGGGAATCTTCCAATCAGGGGCCAATGATGTGAACCCACTGTTGAAAGTGAAGAAATGTGCCATTGAGGCATGCGAGCTCTAAGGTACTGAATGGTTTCTAAGTCTTGTTCCTGGATAATGAGTTGAAGTCGACAGGAAAAGACTCGTCACAGGAGGGCCTTGATGTATCCCCCATCAATGACACGAAATAAGTAACCGATTTTAGAACAAGCTTGTGATTAACGTAACAAGCTTGTGATTAACTAAGAGACTCTATTTTGCTTGAAGGATTCATCATCTTGTCCACATCTATGGCTTCTTTGATCTTGAAAATTTTCAGGTTTGAGCCCTACAGTGACATTGAAACACCCCGGTGGGAATGTAGTGTAAGGCCTTGAATCAAATATAATGCAATCCAGTCCAAACTCATGGCACAATTGTCAAGATTCAGGGATGAGAAATCGGGATTGGATCGACAAGTACAAGAGCATTGTCATCAATATCTGAGGGATTCACCTCCGGCTTCTCAGTGGAAATTGATGGGGAAAACCTGAGAACATAAGTGGGGGAGGAGATGAGTAAACAATATTCGTCGAAGGACTCCTTGTTGTAACCAAAAAAAATGCTTAGCTCGAGGAAATCCTTTCCTCCTGCCTAGCTTGTTTCTTAACTCTGGATATTCAATCTAGGAGTCTGGGACAACATTAAATATTAAATTTGGTTTATTGTTTTATTTACTCCTCCAACAAACTAGTTTAGTGGGCCGCCTCGGTAGGAGGTTACACAGTATAGCTATAGGAAGCTGAGTACCGAGAATTTATAATGGGTACCCTACATAATGGAAGCTAAGTACCTAGAATTTATGGTGGGTACCCTACGGAGTGGAACGTTGATTTGACATGTTCAATTTTTTTATGTTTGTAAATGTTAACGTGTGGATTTTATATCCACATGTCAAACACATCTTAAAACCAAAAGAATATGAACATCTCAACATAGGGCACTTACTTGATGATGTTAATATGGAGGAACTTATTGATGAAGGATATGAACATGTATTTTTAGCCATACGGTCTCATGTTGAAAAGAATGATAAGAAGAGCACTAAGGATTTATTTTCATGTGATGAATTCATATTACAATTTTATGGAGGTATTCAACAAAAGAATGTCATTGTTTATATTAACCTGTTTATGGATGTATTCAACAAAAGAATGTCATTGTTTTTATTAACCCTAGTTGTAAGCATAATCTATCAATGCTAATTTGGCTAAAAGATTGCAAGTACCCACGTTGAATGTGAAAATATTCAAATTTTGAAAATTTTGAAAACTACCATAGATAAATATGTGTTTTATTCAAAATTTTATGCTATAGATATGGATGATGTCAATATTATTTAGGAATATCCTTTGATGGACTCAGTTGGTATAAGAAAAAAAATTACATTGTAGGATAAGCAAGAAGTGCCCAAGGAGACACATCAACAAGTCCTTTGTAGGGAATTGAATTGTAGTGTCTAATGACACATCAGATGAAAAGTCCATGGTTGAATCAGAAGAAGAGCTTCTAGAAGCAATTGAAGAAAATCCAAAGGAATGGCATAAGCAGGAAGAAGAATCTACATAACCACATGTTGAAAAGACAGAGAAAGAAGAATTGATAGTTAAGGTTATTGTATATCGCCACCCACACCACACAGAGAAACAAAAATCATCCGGACCTTAGCATCAACAAACTTACTATGGATCAACATGGAACTAGAGAGGAAACCAGTATGGAGGCACGTGGAGGACTAAAAGAAATGCATGGAGATATCAAAGTAGTGCAACGAAGACATGCATCCCAAGAAGAAATCAAAATCTTGATCGAGGAAGAGCCACAATTGGACCCTATGTCCACATCTAAATATGATGGATGGATGCTCAGTGTTGTTCCTGAGATTGAATCTAAGGCTCAAAGAATAATGTTAGGCATCAAAGATTTTAAAATGAAATGTTTTTTATAAGTGCTTTCTTCTACCTTCAATTTTCTGAGAAATAATCTTTAAATGAAATTTATGATAAGACAATACAGAGGTTGTATCTCGTTATCTGAGGCGTAATTTTAATTTCAAGTGATGTAGAAATGATTTACAAAACTATTAAAACAAAGTCAAGTATCAATTACAGATAAGTCTCACCTTGTTTGCAATAGAAGAAAAATGGAAGATTTACCCTTGAAAGGAAATTAGGAATGCAACAATTCACACAAGGCACGGGTCTTGTTTTTACTCATAGTAATAACAGAGGAAAAATTGTTACTAAATGAATTTATGATATATTATGATCACAGTAGATGTTTTACTAAATTGTAATCATTCACTCTTCAAGAATTACAGAAAGAAATTCATTAGAGATGGAAACACAGAGGAAGCGCATAACTCAAATTGAACGAAACTTAGAATCTGTGTCTGCGCTTGTATTAATATTCAAAAAAGTTTTCTCTTTTACATTAGGCTAGAAGCAGCCTTGAATAGATCTAAAATCTATCTATTTTTACAAAATAGTCTCAACTAAAGTTAGTTGGACTTTCCATAGTATCTTCTCTAAATATAGAATACAATCCAAATAGAATAACAAAATGCAGATATTGCTGAATTATGATTTGATGTGTTGGTGCTTCATGTGTCCCTTCATTTTCTCCCAGATACACTCTCTTTCCTCTGTTCATTGAATTGGGTACACATGTCCATCAAGGCTGCCATGAATCTCGAAGGCTCAATATTCTCGTTCAATTCAAAGGTGAACATCTTCTTTTGTATTAGTGGTAGCTTCTCTTGGATCTTCTTTGCTACTTGTGTTGTAATTTGATATTGTAAATTTGGCTTCACCAATAACTCATTAATCTTAAGAAAATCAATCTGATCCATCTGTTGAATGTCAGATTGAATGTTTTCCTTATTTTTTCTGGAGTTTTCTTTATTCATTTCTATTTCATTCTTCCCCAATGCCTCTGAGATATCATTTCCTTCAAATTCAATCAATTTTTTATTTACAGAAGACAATGTCTCCAGACAAGCCTCCTTTGCATCTCTGGAAAGTTTCTTTCTTTCTTCTGTATTTGTCTCCCAAACTTTCAAGGTCATTTCACCCTTCACTTGTTCATAATGTGAGAAAGGGGCGAGACTAGGGATATTGGCTTTCTTCCTCCATATGATAAATTCCTGAAACTTGGACCTAGCCACACATGCATAATTTTCTTTGACATAAATACTTTTCAGAGAAAGATTTGTTGCATGATAGCATTTCTGAATAGTATCCACCTTTTGATATAGATCTTGATGGACAACTTCCAACTTCTCATTGATTTCAAATGCTTGCTCTTTGAAAGCAGTGATGTCTATTGTTGTGTTCTTTGTTAGGGCCAATTTGAAATATAACTGTTCTATCAAACTGTCCCGCTGAGTGATCATGCCTTTGTTGGTTTGCAAACTCTGGTAAATAAGCTTGAGTTTATCCTATAACTGCTTCATCTGATGTTGATAGTTATCCCTAACTTGGTATATGTCTTGATTCATCCTGCTTTTGATGATATCTTCAGTGCTCTATATTTCATTATGCAATTGTTCCACCAAGAGAGATTTTTGTTGCAATTGTTTGGTCAGATTTTCCACTGACCATTGGTTGGCAGTGGCAAAATCCCCTAGTGAATCTACAACCTCCTTTTCAAACCCAAGATCATCTTGGGTTTTCCCATCGTACACTACTTTTTTCCTTTTAGTAACTACTCCATCTTTTTGCTGAGATTCTCTCTTTACAATAACTTTCTTTTTATTTTTGAAAAATAAACTTGAGGGAGGCATTTCTTCAGGCAAGATAGGAGTAAGGTCATTTACCTAAATGATTTTTGAACTAGGAGTTCCAAAACTTGTCGCTAAAGGGGTTAATGAGGGGATATGAGAGATAATTGTTGTGGAGCTTTATGGGTCTATTGTGTTGGGGTGCTAGAAAAAGTAACTGGTGTTGAATAAGGAAAAGTGTATCCCTGATTCATGAAGGCCTCAAACTGGGTTAATATTTGTGGATCATTCAGACCTAACATTGATGTTTTTATCTCTTTAAATAACCCTTTTGAACTCTTCATAACTTCTTCTGCTTTGTTTTTAATGGAGCAACTTCACTAAGATTCTGTGGATTTAGTGTCCTATGAAGATGGCATGGGCCTTGACTCTCCTTTTTGTTGATATTATGGTAGCTGTGAGAGATATTTACCTCCATGTGTAAACCTGACGAGAATAGAATATTCTGGGAAGCAAGAAGAAACCCTAATTAATTGGTTAATAACCCTAGAAGACAAGTCAACTCAAGAGAATGACTTGTATTAGATTATTAGCCTCCAAGAGAAGAAGTCGACTAAAGGAAATGTTATATACTAAAGAATTAGTACCCAGAATGAGAAGTCTACCCAGGCAATCTGCCATAATTAGTATAAATACAGAAGGTCAGTCTTCATTTTGGCCAGTATTCTCAGAACTGCAGAAGCAACACTTGTGTGCATTGTAGTTGGCCAGTTTGTGCGCAAGTTTGGAGGAGAGATGTTGTTGCAGCTGTTGCAACTAGCAGATTTCGGTTTTGGCTTGGACTCTCTCTTGGTTATGGTTTGGACTCTCTGATCAACTCTTGTTGCTCTTTCTTGGTGCGCTATCCTTGGAGAAAGGTGCGCCACCTTTGTTTGGCTATCTTGTCTAGGGTTTGCTTCCAGAATGATTCTGTGTCAAGGTTAAGGTGCTTGGGGGTGGCTTCGGCCTATAGTTGGGTGAAAATATTGCTATATTGTCTATGGTTAAATGAGCACATCCATTATATTCTAACAGGTTATGGGCCCACACTATCTTCAGACAGTCTAACCGCTGGAAGATAAATTGGGATGATTTGCTCAGTTGCAGTTGCAGTTGCAGTTGCAACCATTTTTTGCTGCAACAACAAAATCCTAACCCTCTCATTGAGGCATGTTAAGTGAAGGGATTGACCTAATTTCTAGATAGACTAGTGTGCCCTAGCCTAGTGCACCACCTGGTACTCTCAGCAAGTTAAGACGCCAAGTTTGATTTTTTGGTCAAATCTAGGGTTTACCAAGTCAAAGCAGCCATGACTTACTCTATGAAGTCAGAAAACAAGTTAGAAGGGACTTCTAACTTCAGAGCATGGAAGAAAAGGATTGATATCATCATTTCCAAGGATAAAGTTTTGGATATCGTGAAAGGAAAGATTGTGGAACCAGAGTTTGAAGAAGGAAAAGAGAAGGAATCGCATAACGTTGCAGTTATGGAGAAGTTCAAAGAAAATGACATCAAAGCCATGAGTATCATAGTGGACTCTATAAAATACCACTTGATACCCTACATCTCCCATCTTGACTCGTCTAAGAAGATGTACGATGCCCTGACAAACCTCTTCTCAGTAAGAAACATTGGACAAGTAATGAGTATGAAGAATGAGCTCTATGACATGAAGATGAATGATGATGACAACATAACATCATACTTTGTGAGAATCTCTCAGTTAAGATATCAACTAAAAGCTATTGAAGAGATCATTTTAGAGAAGGAACTAGTAAATATAGTACTCAATGGTCTTCCCAAGACATGGGATGCGTTTGTCACAAGCATGAACACAAGGAAGAAGTATCCTACATTTGAAGAAATTTGGATTTGTTGTGCACAAGAAGAATCAAGGATAAGTGCAAAAGAGAAACCCCAAAAGGAATATGACGATCAAGCCTTCATAGCAAGGTTCAAGAATTTCATATATAAAATGAAGTTTGGCTTCATGAAGAAATCAAATCAAGAGAAAGATATGTCAAAAATACAATGCTTCAACTGTCGAAAATATGGTCACTACAAGAATCATTGTCCTGAGCTAAATAAAAAGAAGGAAACACACGAAGCATCAGTTGCCGAAGAAAAGGAACCTTCAAAGAAGACCAAGTAGAATAAAACCGACTTCTTCTTCTAAGACAAGGTAACAATACTCTTCATAGTTCTTGTACATACAATGTTTACATAGTCTCTGTACATATCTTGCATATATATTTCTTAGAAGATAAGATGTTCAAAGAGAAACCATATCTATGGAAGAACAACAAGATAAGGATTGTTATCACAATGACCACAAGTCAAGCAATACACATGAAAGGATGAAGTACATCGACAATCCTTGGTAACAATTCATGTGGAAGCTATTACATAAGTATCAACTGCAAGATAAGCTGAATTCAGAATCAATCTTGGAGAAACCTAGAAGAAGTAAAGACAGAAAAAAAGTCAGCAATCAAGAGGAAATTGGAAAAGGACTTGTGACACTTTGCAGAAAGCAATAAGGATGCAAACAGAAGCATGGACTCTATTAGATGGAGGGATCCGATTATATATTTCCAAAAGAAGAGCATGCATTCATGCATGAAGCAAGGATTAGGAGGGAGAAAATCCTAAATTATATGATCCATTGAAGATGATGAAGTATCTATCCATCGTAGCAACCATGAAAAGCAACACGTGTTCAGTGTGACCTTAAAATAAGTCCTCTTCGAAAGGAAGCTTTAAAGAATCCATGGTTGTCCATCCACATCCATGATCCTATGATGAGAGAAAGAAGTTGGAATATTTAGGGCATGGAATCTATAGAAAAATCCATGGACCCAAGAGCTAAAGAGAAACATGAGAAAGAACATGAAGATTCCAAGAAAGAAAGAAAAGCCAGAACAACTAGTCATTGTATTAAGAATCACAAGACTACTAGCTTGATCTAAACCCACTAGAAGCAATCAAGCAGAAGAAATGGAAGTTGTGATGAAGAACAGTGTATGGAAGACTTATGAATGGAAGCATTGCAAGATCTAGAACTAAAGGTTCTCCCAGATGGAGGGAGAATACTATGATGATTGTTTGCTCTAGTAAACCAGACATACCTCTACACGAGTAATTATATTGTCCGCAATATCCATGGGTTTGAGTTTACATCAGATGAATGCAAAGAATATTCTCCAGAATAATTTAACAAAGAGCATACGTAGAGAAACCTCAAGGATTTGACGTATATCAGAAAGAGACCCTTGTATACATAAGAAGACAACTTGGTGGAGAACCTCCAATGCACAGCAGAAGAGTGGTGAAAATTTTCTATAACAGAGATATTGTATTAGAATGGTTACTCATAACTCTAGGATGATGGATTGCTAATCCATGACAAAATCTCATGATAACAGAAGAAGTACCACTTGGATATGTTCCAGTTTGACCCTTGCCACGATGTTGTGAATTAGTAGGAAACAAAAGAGATGAATCCAACTATGATATACTATAATGATCAGAGCTATATGAAGCCTTTAGAGAAAACCAGTGTTCCAGAAAGAACGAAGTACATTGAGATCAAGCATTACATTATCCGTGATAAGGTCCAGAAAGGATAAATGGTTCTCCAATATATCTCCATGGATGAGCAGATAAGCAAATATTTTGGTAAAGTCTCTGTCCAAGAAGAAAGAGTTTGCGTACTCAAGAAACAAGATGGAGCTCGTGGAGACGACTTCCTTATTGAAAAAGGAAGAGATGAATTCCAGGTTGAGAGGGAGCACTGATGTGTTATTGATTTATGGACAATCATTTTTCGGTTTGAAAAATGGTCCAAGATGAGCAATTCCTTTCCAGTTTGGAAAGTGGTTTGAGATTCTGATGGACAGGCATTTTCCATTTGGAAAATGGTCCAGATCGAATGTTCATTTTCGTAATGAAAATGGTTCGATGGATTGTTGATGTACCATAGACAGAGATTCTCCTTGTGGCCAGTGTGGGGGAATGGTCTAGGACAATCTCTCTTCTTGAAGGTCACTCTCAGTAGTGGTCAAGAAGACTGGTCTGCCTCACGGACAATCATTCTTTCGAAGCTCACAATTGTGAGCAGTTTTGAGTAATGGTTTGTTTTGGAGGTTGGTGCAGGACAATCATTTCCTTAGGAAATGGTCCATACAATCATTCCCTAGGGAAGATTCATTCTCTCCAGGTTTCACTTTGTTTAGTGCCGAAGGAATGGCCCAGATAGGTGAATGGTCCAGATTCAACAATCATGGACAGACATTCCCTAGGACAGACTCATTCTCTCCAGGTTGCACTTTGTTTAGTGCCAGAGGAATGGCCCAGATAGGTGAATGGTCTAGGCTCAGAAAACGGAATAGTTATTCTTCCTTACTTGAGAAGAATAGTTTAGATAGCTCATCATTGATGTTTTACCTTCTGAGGGTAGATGCTCTTTCAAATCTCACTGATGTTAGTGGAATAATAGACCAGATGATTCAGTTTATATCATAACAATGTTTTATGTATAGGTTGATATCAGATGATATGATTGTTATGGACACTGAATGTCTCCGAACAGTAGATGTATACTACTGTGGTGGATGTGTTCCACTGCTTGTGACTATATGTCACTGATCAAGTATCTGTGTGCTACTTGGTGTGGTAGTGTACCATTGGATTGTAGTTGTGTACTATTATGGATAGACACAGTTGTGTTCTATTGAATGACATTGTTTTGATTGCCTTGAAGACTATAAGTAGTGTTGGAAATGATTATCAGCTAGATGGATGATCAATGAACAGAGATTTCCCCAGATGGAAAAAGGTCCAGGACATTCATTCTTCTAGGACATATGTACGGATTAGAAGAATGGTTCTTTTGTCACTCTATAGAGTGAGTGACTTATCCATCATCATGTCTGATTACTCAGATGGAGTATGGTTTCGAGAGATGATGCAGTTGATGACACTAATAGTGATGATGGTGCTTATGATCTAATCATGAGATAGTCTATACGACTATGTTGATGCTATCAAGTGAATGGTATGTTTGTGCTCAAGACCATTACATTCAATACTTCCCTAGCTAGGGGGGAGTGTTGATATTATGGTAGTTGCAGGAGGTATTTACCTCCACATGTAAAGCTGACGAGAATAGAATATTTTGGGAAGCAAGAAGAAACCCTAATTAATTGGTTAATAACCCTAGAAGACAAGTCAACTCAAGAGAATGACTTGTATTAGGTTATTAGCCTCCAAGAGAAGAAGTCGGCTAAAGGAAATGTTATATACTAAAGAATTAGTACCCAGAATGAGAATTCGACCTAGGCAGTCTACCATAATTAGTATAAATACAGGAGGCCAGTCTTCATTCTGACCAGTATTCTCATAACTGCAGAAGCAACACTTGTGTGCATTACAGTTGGCCAGTTTGTGCACAAGTTTGGAGGAGAGTTGTTGTTGCAGCTGTTGTAGCTAGCAGATTTCTATTTTAGCTTGGACTCTCTCTTGGTTATGGTTTGGACTCTCTCATTAGCTCTTGTTGCTCTTGCTTGGTGCACTATCCTTGGAGAAAGGTGTGCCACCTTTGTTTGGCTATCCTGTCTATGGTTTTCTTCCGGAATGATTCTCTGTCAAGGTTAAGGTGCTTGGGGGTGGCTTCGGCCTATGGTTGGGTGACAATATTGCTATATTGTCTATGGTTAAATGAGCACATCCATTATATTCTAACACTTGTAAGATCTTAGGAAATTTGTTTCATCTATGCTTTTGAAAGATGAGGAAACTAGCATGTTGGTCAGGAGGCAAAGTCTGGAATCTATTTTGGACTTCTTCATAAGATCTAGCTCCCTTGAAAATCTCATCATAAGGAGACTCTTCATGAATGTACCTTTTCAAGTTGTATTGAGCCAAATGATTCTCTACAACTTTATGTGGATCATATCTTTTGAATTCAATGTCAACTAATTTGACATCTTCCAGGGTTGTAGCCTCGACTTTGGTATGACCAAAATCTAACAATGTAAACATATCAACCTGATTGGGGAAAGTTGGCCATACCTTTTTTGAGCTGATTTCAATTCCTTGGTGATACCTCATGTTACTGTTTGTTATGCGACTTATCTGCACACTAGCATGTCAGGTAAAAATTGTGGAAGGGCGTGAGGAGGAATGGAGCAACCAAACACTCTAATGTAGGAGAAGTTCTCCTCAATGTACCAGTCCGCAAGTGTGCCTAGGTTTCCCATAATCTTCTCTGAAATCCTGGGTGGTGGGTGGCCATAGATAGTTGTATGAATCGGTACCACTACATTGTGACAAATTTCGTAAAATAAATCTTTAACATTTTCTTCCCATAGCTTGGAGTGGTAGAAATGTATAGGTTCAACATTGGCCGAGGTCCAACTCCAGTTCATCAGGTGGAATGGGGTCATAAAACAAATGGCGTCCATGATATATGCAGACATGTAAAAAGGAGCAGGTTGCCCTTTTGATTTCAATGATTGATACTCAGTGATTTCCTTAGCCAGGTTTATCCCAATTGAAAGTATAGCCCTCAGCTACTTCATTCATTATGGCCACCCACTCAACTCAGAAATGTGCATGGTTCTTTTTCTCAAATAAACGATAAAGCATCATGGCTATATATAATATATGAGCATCTAAGGACATTGTGGAATACATACCATGAGCGTTGGTCTTGAATTTGTCAGGATGTCCCCACTAGGACTTGATTATATCATGACCACTCCTCACTTGTAAGTTCTTCGGTCGAAAATATCCAATGGATGTCTTCTGATGGATGATAATTCTTTTGGTTTGATTGTCGACGTGCTCCAGAGCCCAACTTATCATATCATTGTAGGGTAAAATATTGGGTCGTGCAACAATCTTGTGCAATTCTGACTGTGCTACCAATCTGAGCTTGTCTGAGAAGGACTCATCATCTTCCTCGGTAGAATCATCTAGACATTCAATAAATTCATGCTCTAAGATATCATAAACTTGCTTCCAAGATTTAATAGTATCCAAAATGTGTGGAGTGGTATCTGATAGAACATCTGTGTTTGGACTAGAATCACTAGTTGATGCATCTTGCTTCTTCCCAGCTTTGCGTGGCACCATAATATTCTGATAAATGAAATTATCCTTCTTGAAACAAGAGAAGTCTATAAGATCTATACTGTAAGCAAAACATCTAATTGCAAATGGTAAAAATGACTTGAAATTTGAAATGTTTTATTCATAAAGTCTACCAATCTTCGTGTCGATTTACTGACAAAGAAGTTATTAAACATCTAATGGAATTTATGATTCAAAATATTTATTCAAATCGTTAACTTTAGCCAATCATAAATGACATTAATACTTCGTTAGTTCGACATTCAAAGGTTTTGAATGAGATAGGGAAGAAATTTCCCAAAGGTCGAATTCCTGAAGAAGTTAATCTCTAATTAATCACTTTTGTGTTTTAATATATCATTCTTTTAAACATTGTATTAGCCTTAAGTATTTCAGAAGTTCGGTATTCAGGGATTTTGGATGAAGTATGATAGAAATCCTCTGAAAGATGAATTCCGAAGTAGTCATTCGAATCGTTATATGTATTTCCAAGCTTTGGAACTTCGAAGCTTCGGAGCTCCGGGAGTTTGTTTGTTTTAAAAGTGTGGTTTGTACTTCGGCGGTTCGACGTTTGAGAATTTTGGATGTAGCACAAGAGAAATTCCCAAAGCCCGAAATAGCGAAGTGATTAATTAACACTTAATCATGATTAATTAAAGTTATTAAATTTTTTATTAACTCTTTAAAACACTTTTACTTTTTTGTAATATTTATTACTTCGGCGATTCGTGAACTCAATTTTTTTTTAAACTCCTGAAGGGAAATATCCTGAAGTGACATGGCAGAGGCGATGTCATTATTGGTGACATGTCAAAAAATGAGGAGTGACACGTGTCACTTGAAATCGAGCGAATAATCAGACACAAATGTTAAAAATAAGTGCCACGTGTCAACCCCAGAAAAGTTTAGAAGACACATGGCCTATGACTCATCTGTAAGTCCTTTTTGGAATTGTCACGAGGAAGTGTCTCCGGGACTTCGTAGATTCGGGGTTTTGTGTTTTATATTTCTTGAAACTCCCAAAGTGTGAATCTTCGAAGTGTTTGTTAAAGATTTTCTTTTAAACTTCGAGCGATTTTATATTTCGAAGATCACAAGAACCATTTGATCAAAAAGTACAACTCATCAACGAGCGTTATTGTAAGCGCTTTATTTATGTATAACGACCAATAAATTTATTTTAATTTTTAAGGTAATTTCCTAAGTTTTTTTGTTTTTAGTAAAATTTTATTTCTAAGAGGCAAAAACAAAAGAATAAAAGTTGAAAAATCTAAGTGTTCTAACACTCAGTAGGCCATATTATATGTCTTCTTATCACGTTTCAAGGACGAAACATGCCAAGGGGGATGGAATGTAATGTACCTAGGGAGGATAATATGGGGTAATATTGGGTACTGGTGATCTTCAACACTGTTCAAAGTCTTGGAGACAATATCACAAAGATATTTTTTCTACATTTTTTTAGAGGTGGTGTTTGCACTATTTTTGTCATTGTTTTGTGGAATTCCATGATATTAAATGGGTGGAATTCCTTCATTCGGTATCCTAATCATAATTTACACTTGTTTAACTCATCAAAGATCCAGAAATATCAAGGAGATTAAGAGCACCATTTGGTCAATATTTGGTAAAAAAATGCAGAAATTTTTGTAGGTGATTGTTTTTGTGTTCATCGCGCGGCATGATCTTCAAGCAAATAGAATCAAATATAAAAAACTAAAACATGATTTTTTTCAAGAACGGGCCAAATTAGGTTCCACATTAGATGTTTTCCGAAAAAGTGAACCGTTTGGGAGATACAGGTAGTGCTTTAAGAGTAATTTTTCCATATTTTTTAGAATTCAAGTTTTTCAAAAACACTCATTCAATGGAAATGCCACCTTCATCCATTCAACCTGGAGATTATATCATGATATTATGTTATATATTAGGATCAGATCCCTTTGTTTTGGATCTTATTTTGAATTGGTTACTCTCAATTAAGCATTGTAATTTCTATTTAGCAAGAATTGTGAAAGAAGAGAGGGATCTTCCACTTGGAAGGAAGTTGGTGTTCGAGTAGAAGAGGTAGAAGGACTAAGAAATGAGGGAAGAGTTTAATTGTATGCAACATTTCATACAGGAGGACTCAAACATCCTGATGGTCATATTGTGCATCTATGTATCTCATTTTTTTGTCTTATTTGAATGCAATGAAAATTTCTGCATTGCGTTGATTTTCCCAAAGATTCAACTTCGATTACAATGATGAGTTTATTGTTAATTACTTGTTTCTTGTAAGTTGTATTCAAGTATTTGATTCATATTTAAAATATGATTTTGGATCTGAATATATTCTTTTTGAATGTATGAGTTAAAAAATTGTGACACTTATGCATCCATATATGTTCCTTGTTCCTCCAAATCTCATTGCCCATTATTTATCTAGCCTTTAGTGTGAATGCCTCAAACTATATGAAGTTTTGTTGATCATTTGAGTATATTTTTGAAGGAGTTTTACTAGATATTTATCCTTTCAACCTGTTTGAGCCACCTACCAACCAAAACAAATCATTGCAATAACTAAGATGTGATAGGCATGCCCTCCCAATAGTCAAAGAGCATTTTCTAGTGCTAACAAGTGGTACTCCTTTTTAATAAATATAATACAAAAATGCAGAAAATGCAATAAAGAAGAATGTCTTAGAAAGGACAAGGCTTGTTCAGAGATGAATATTCACAATGATAGATATTATACAATAATTTAAAAGAATAAGATGAGATATCTCACATAACAACATTTCCATCATAGTATAAAAAAACACATATCATTTGGCAAGATAAGAATTAAGGACCACATATGTACATAACTAAAATTTTCCATTAAAACTCCAAGATATTTTGATAGATGCACTCTTAAAATATAATGCTTAAAACTCAAAGTATGAGAAATCACTAGAGTTGATCCCCGAATAGTTCTCTGGGAAGCTCAAAAAATATACAAATGTTTTAAAAGAGTTTATAGTATTCATAAAATAAAATTCATTTGTCCTAGCAGACTGGGATGGACTGAGATGGGGCTCCCTTGGACCATAAATAAATGAAAAGACCAGGAAGAAAAGAGGAAATGAAAATTAGAAATCGACCTTTGATATTCACAGATCATGAAATAAAAAGGTTGGATGACTGCTAACTGAGAGGAAATAAAGAAAATAAAAGTGTAATTAAATGGTTACTTGACTCACTATGATGGAAAGAACCCTCCATTTTCTTGTTGAGTCTTATTTTATATGCTTCTCGGTTGGAGGTTCCATAATGGTTGTAACTACTTCTTGAGAATTAGGGTCAATTATTCTGACCAAGGCATTTCATAACCATTGTTCAATATATTCCCACATGGTGGGGACTATTAGCTCGTGCTTGATTTTGAGATCGAACAACGCATCTTCAACATATTTTAATTTAAAACCTAACTAATGAATTGTATCAGCTTGATCCTCATTCTTGTTTACATAATGGACCAACCACCTTTCAAATTCCTCTTGTGAACATTCAGTTAGGTTGTCAAATTCACTAGCCCATGAAGTATTAAGAACCTCTATTTGTTCTTGCAATTAGTCTTTTGTAAGAAATATAGAGTCCATTATTAAGTTTGGACCCTCCAGCTCTTTTGTTAGATCAACAAGCTTTAAAAACAAGTCACTTCTTTTCGAATTGATGACATCACACTCAACAGTCATTTCCCACAAACACTTGATTCTCCTTGACCAACATGCATTATCTACTTTGATGGAATATTTTTCTCTATCCAGTGGAAATCATTCATGCTTGATATTCTCTTGTTCATTAATATAATATTTCAAGGCATCCCATGTGGCATGATGAAATTCTAAAACCTTATAAGGTTTTACTCCTACAATATCGATTTCAGAGTTACATTTTTTTGCAACCTTTTTGTTTTTAAAATTAACCTTCTCAATTTGCAATTTCTTTGAATTTTGATTAAAAGTAGCACGAGGCAGGGTAACTAATTATTCTTCAAAAAGAAATGGCTCTTTAGAATCCAATTCCTCTACTATTGTTCTACTTTCAAACGAACTTTTCTCTGCCCAATCAGGCTCTCCAATTATAGCATCAACTTCCATATATTGGGAATTAACTTCAGACTCTTGAACCTCTTTATTTCCTTTTTAGCATATTCTATTTTTCTCTTTGAACTTTCAGAAATTGTGTGTGATTTTTCCATAACCTTTTTAGGGGGTCCTTTATCTCCTCCATTACCATAATTTCCAGCAAAAGACTTCCTTTGTTCTATATTGTTTCCATGAGCTTTGCTCCGAGTTGTTGAAGACATTTTCTGAGGAATATGGGTTGAGCTCGGGTTACCACTTGTTGTGGTTCACCCTCTTTGTTTATATTGATCATTGGTGCTAATCAAAGTGTCAATATCATCTTGGTGATTTTCAAGGGAGTTTTCTTAGGTTTTTTTTTGTAGATTTTAACCTTCTATAATTAATTACTACAAACATATTCTTAATAAAAATAGAAAAGATACAATGGCACACACACACATTACAAAGAGATTTGACCCTGGAAACCCAAATCGGTAACCAACAACCTGTTTAGAACCGCACCTCTAATATTCTATTCATCATATCTTCATTGTTTACAATACAATACATATATAGGATCCCACGACATCCAAAACCATAATCCATTGACCCAGATTAGTCAACAACCATAATTCCTTAATCAAAATTAGAAAACAATTAGCAAAAACTATGTGCTGAAAAACTGCCAAAAACAAACTCAAAAAATACCAAAAAAATTTAGGGGCACTTCCTTGAACCCCCTCGCACACCCGGTGCAACACAAACACTAGATCTAGTCATGAAAAGAATATAACACATACCCAACATTCTCCCAATTGTTTTTTTATTTGCATATAGGGGTTACAAGGTTACATAGTCAACAATCCAGGGCAACAATGCCCATAAATTCTCTACACCAAGAGAACTTCTCAGTGCTCACAAATTTTGTTAATGAATCTACAACATTCTTCAAAGTGTCCACCTTCATCAACAACACCTTATTTTCTTCAACCATGTCTCTCACAAAGTGATATTGAACATCAATATGCTTTGTATTTGAATGATAAGTTGAATTCTTTGCCAAGAAGATTGCACTCTAACTGTCATAATCTATCCTTACAACTTGTTGTACCAACCCAATACTTGAATAGAATCTCAATAACCACATTGCTTCCTTGCTTGCATGAGTGGCTGCCATGTATTCAACTTCTGTAGTTGAGAGTGCCACTATAGACTGTCTTCTACTCATCCAATTGATTGCTCCTTCAAATAGGTTAAACACATACCCACTTGTATATCTCCTACGATCTAGATCTTTAGCCTAGTCTACATCAAAAAAACCATGTATATCCAAGAATCTATCCAATCTTGGT
Organism: Picea engelmannii; assembly: GCA_009831015.1. NCBI lineage: Eukaryota > Viridiplantae > Streptophyta > Pinopsida > Pinales > Pinaceae > Picea > Picea engelmannii. The sequence goes on along the minus strand of ML802105.1, from coordinate 522,890 downwards.
CTTCCTTGGTAGCACAATCCATAACTATTACTGTCATGCAAATACTTGAAAACCCTCTTTATTGTTTTCCAATGCTTCTTCCCTGGTTTTGACATATACCTACTCAAAACTCCCAATGCATGTAGAATTTTCTATCTAGTACAGACCATTGCATACATAAAACTACCAACTGCACTCGCATATAGAACATGTGACATGTCATCTTCCTCTTCCTTTGTCTTTGGACATTGATCCATATATAAATTTACACCTATAGGATTAGGGACCCTGACCGGTTACATTCCTGCATATCAAACCTCTGCAATATTGTCTCAATATATTTCCTCTGATTTAACCAAAGTTTCTTTTTTGCCCAATTTCTTTTAATTTCCATGCCCAAAATGAAATTTGCAACACCAAGATCTTTCATGTCAAATTTAGAGGACAACTGGTATTTTACATCCTGGATAATCTCCTTATTTTTTCCTATCAGTGACATATCATCCAGATACAAGACCAAATAAATAAGATCATCACCAATTAATTTGAAATACACACAGTGATCTTCTTTGCTCCTTCTAAAGCCAAGTCCCAACATATAAGTATCAAATTTTTGGTAGCACATCCTTGGTGATTGCTTTAACACATACAAAGACTTTTTGAGCTTGCATACTAGCTCTTTCTTTCCTTTCACAAAATCCTTATGGCTGCTTCATACCTATTTCTTCTTCCAGATCCCCATGTAGGAATGATGTATTCACATCCATATGTTCTACTTCAAAATAAAAAAACAACAACAACAAAAAAATAAATCTAATTGAAGTTAACTTGGCAATATGAGGAAAAATGTTACCAAAGTCAATTCCCTCTACCTGGGAATAACTTTTTGCTACTAACTGAGCTTTGTATTTTTGGAATTTTCCTTCTGCATTTAGTTTATTCTTAAACATCCATTTGCTACCAATGGGATTTATTCCAGTCGACAACTCCACTAGATCCCAAGCCTCATTCTTGTCCATGGCTTCCATTTCTTCATTAATCATGGCCTTTTTCCAGAGTTTTTCATCCTCTGAATCCACTACCTCCCTAACAGTTCTAGGATCATCATCAGTAATAGATAAAGAAAATTTTGAACATAAACTAGGTGGAGTATACCTTTCTGGTTTCCTTCTTTCCTGAACCGATCTCCTCAATACTAGATTATGAGGATATTCTTCTTTTAATTCATGTTCTTTTGTCGAGTTTGATTTACCATCCTTCAACTCGAACTTTATTTTCTTTGGTTCTTCATTCCTTGGTAGGACTTCTTATTTGACAACATCCTTGGTTTCTCTAAATACCACATCTCGACTATACACTGCCTTCTTATTTTTTGGTTTCCAAAGCTTATAACCTTTCATACCATATTTATACCCAATAAAAATACACTTTTCAACCTTTTTATCTAGCTTATTCATGTTTTCGTTTGGAACGTGAAAATAAGCATCACAACCAAATACCCCGAGATGTGTCGAAGAGGGTTTCTTACCAGTCCATGCCTCTATGGAGTATTGTCATCCAACATTTATGAGGGTGATCGATTAACCATGTAACATGTAGTACCCACTGCCTCTACCCATAATTCCTATCCTAACCCAACAACACTGAGCATGCACCTTTATTTTTTCATCAGCGTCATTGCAAGATACCAGATATATAAAATATGCAGAACAGAAACGAAATGCTAGAAATGACAGAATAACATTAAAATATCCAGCATAATCTTCACAATACACAGAAATGATATACGAAATAGCAACATAAATAACACTTTGAATCAGATAGCAATGTTCACAGGCCTCTTCGAGGGGGCAACCTCCAATCGAGCAGCGCTCTGTTACAATA
>ML802105.1:440032-487266 GCA_009831015.1 Picea engelmannii | reverse complement strand
AAGGCACAACAGAGTCCAAGGAAGCGATTACAAGGTACATATCTTCTTCTCACTTCCAATTTAATTCAATAGTTAGATCTAGGGAAAGCGGTATATTCTGTCACGTTTTGTTCCAGATCCAGGTGGATCTGGGGAGATCGGTTCATGTCCGCACTTACGGATTTATCCATAAACATGATGGCCTGCAAGTTGTATGGGAAGGAGGACACTACCCATTTTTTCCTCCCATGGGTACCGCTCATTCATACAGTTGTTGAGGGTTTCTCCTTTGACTGGGCCAAACTATTGTCTAACAGTTTGACCAGTCGAATTACCGAATATCGAGCATAGAGGGAAAGTAAGAAATCAACTTCGTTCTTTATGTCTGCTTACATCATGGATTCCATCTGCTTCATGAAACCCTTCTCACTAATGAACTGGAGTTGGGCTCCATCTAATACAAAGCCTATTCATGTCTACCAGTCGAACATTTGGGAGGATAAAGCCAATGAATTCATCTACGATATGTTCAACTGGGTAATGGTGCCATTGCATGTCGCCATCTTCAGCCAACCACCTCCCAGGATTTCGGATAGCATCACAACCAACCTGAGTAGCGTGGCAGATTGGTATATAGAGGCAAAATTTTTATATATCAGGGTTTTCGGCACCTCTGTTCCTCCATTCTCTACCACTATTCTTGCCAGATAAGCTATTGTGTCGTGAGATCGTCAGGCAGACTATGCTCAGTAGAATAAGCAAAGAGATCAAAGGAGTATCAAAAAAGGTATGGCCTCCCTTCCCCATTCATATTGGTGCATATTCCTTGGTAGATTTTGGCCATGCCAAATCTGAGGCTACGAATTTAGAACAAATGAAGCCGGTGGATATTGAGTTCAAGAAGCATGACCCTAGTAAGGTTGTGAGAAATCACTTGGTGAGTTGTGGCCTGAAGAGATATGAACACGAGGATTCCCATCATGATGAAATATTCTGGGGTGTGAGGTCCTACTCTAAAGTCCTAAGTCAGATTCAAGCCCTGCCACCTAGAGATATGGCCGATTTCTTTAAATTCCAGGAGCACCGATGGAGTTGTCTCGTCTAGATTTTACAGGGTGAAACCCCAAAGATTCTGGTTACACAACAGACGCAAGCCAAAGGTTCAAAGCACTTGAGTCCTAACAAGGAGAAGAACCAAGAGAAAACAAGGGAGGCTGGAACCTCAGAGCGAGGAGCCGAGATCCCCTACCAACAGGAAGGAAACCCGGAAAAGGGTACGCCGGGCAAGTAGGTCCAAGGTCAAGCAGAGATACCATCGCAAGGGTCGGGCGACTCATTATCACTCATGTCAAACAAGCCGACCACAGATGTTACCCCAAAACAACCATCCGAGGAAATCGATAGTCTGATTGCTATTATCACACCCTTACAGTTCACAAAGGGGAATCCTGATGCAGGGTGGATTTTCAATGAAGAACTGATGCCCATTTCTGTAGAGGAGCTGCCTCCTAATGAATTTTTCTTTGATAAAAAAAGGAAGGTCATAGTGAGGCAAGAATTATATCAAAGAGAGGGCGTAGTGGCTAAAAAATTTAAAATCATGACAGATGGAAAGGCCGTGAAAGAGGAAGAATTCACAGACGAGATAGTAGGAACACTAGGTGCTTATGCTACAACCAATCAATACTCAGTTGGAACTTTGAAGGCCCGGTTGAAACGAAAGAACCTCTTGATCAGTAAGTTGGAAGCTAAAGTGGCTACTGCTAAAGCAAATGCCAGGGATGAGGAGAGAAAAATCCTCGAGCAAGCCTGAATAGTTGATCTGCAGGAGATCGAGAAACTTAGATCCAACCTTGAGCAGGTGCGCTAGTCGACACAAATTAGCCAAACACAAGTAAGCCAACATGGGAAACAAATTATAGATTTACAATCGAAATTGGATGTTGTCGAGAATCAGGTTTTAGACATAAAAATGTTCAGATCCCAAGCTGTCGAAATCTGACAGAAGGTATTAATGGCTCAACAAGACTTGCTTGTAAAAGTGGGAACCATTCAAAACCACTTTCAGATGATAGATCAAGTGTTAGAAAATATTTCTTTGAGAGAGAGAGAAGCTGGGGTAGCTCAGGTTGCTTTCCAAGATGCTGTTATAGCTACGAAGAAGATAGAGATGGTCGACAACTCCAAATTATCCATCGCATAACAAACTAGAGGGAATATCTTGCTGAAGGTCTGGGAGAATAATATATCAGAAAGCAGGGGGAGAGCTAATGAGGTGATGAATTCTTGTGAGCAAATGTTCACCTTGATAAATAAAAGTTTTTTATACCTTGATAAGGAAGGTAGTGCTGGGACACTGGGCAAAATCAATATAGCTAAACACCTGCTGGACATCAAAGAAAATGTGGAGAAAGAGAAAGCAAAGATATCCCAGATAAGCCAAGTTGATATGGTCGAAGTGGACAAATGGCTAGTACAACCAAGTTTACAATTACACTCTATCATCATGGAAGACCGACAAGTAGGGAGAAGGTTGCCATAGTTGGCGAAGAGTTGTTACACCTTTGAGGAAAGCAACCAAGAAGAGCATTCCAAGTTGATAGCCCAGTTGATGGAAAGGTGTGTCATTTGCATTGAGCAGGTGAAGGGGAAGGTTTCTGGTGCTAAATAATGACAGATGTCAACCCATTCTATTTCTAGAGCTGGAAGAGAAGAGAAAGGAAGGTGTTATGCCCTTGCGAGGGAAGACAAAAGATGAGGAGATGAAATGCTCCATTTTTTCATTTGTAACTGATAAGTTTCCAGAACGATCGAAATTCTAAATGTTTAGAAGTTTGTTTAAATATACATTTAGGAAGAGATTGAAGGGGCTTTTTTTCGGTGGTAGATTGTAATAGAGAAAGTTCCTTTTAGCCAGGAATAATATAAAGCGAATTGAAGACTCCATATTCCGTCAAGATTAAGTTATGTGTTTTCCTCTGTTATTTCATGCTTCATGTCATCTTTTACATATACATCTTTGATGAATTTTTTATATGCAATTTAGTATAACTTCTACTGTGGTGATCAGGTTCTAGTTATCTAGTTATTTACAACTTTTCCTCTATATCATATACTAGAAGGTACAAGACCTGTGAATTACTTAGATCTCTACATTATATGCTTTCATCAAGGTATTTATTTCTTTTCTTCTTTTTCTACAGCGTGGGATTCCTTTGAAATTGATGCCCCACATTGTTGACAACTCTATGTTTTCACACTCGGTTTCAAGATTTTAACTCAGTTACGGAAAACAACCTTCGATTTTGTTAAACCCTTTGATTGGCTTCACTGAATTTTCATCATATAATCTAAAATTGAAATAATCACTTTAAAACATCAACCCTCTTTTAAAGCTTTGTTCTCCCCATGACTGTACCCGTCATAAGACAACCCAACATCGAACCCGACCTATCGGATCAAACCAACATCGCTTTGAATCTTTTCGATACCATACTTAAGACTGCCATCACCCGAACAGAGCTCGAACGTTCATGGGACGCCATCAAATGGGATATCAACATTCAAGAATATTTGGAGGCTAGAAAAAGACAACTCAGAGATCGGCCATAGCTTCATCCCCCAAAGTTGTTTCTTCCCCTTTTTTCATTCACTCACTTTAGATGATAAGACTCTACACTTTATAGCCTTAAGTGTAGACTCTAGAACAACACATAATATCTTCATTGTTTACATTATAATACAAATATAGGATCTCATGGCATCCAGACCCCTAATCCATTTACTCAGATTAGTTAACTACTCTAATTCCTTAACCAAAATTAGAAAACCATATGCCAAAACACTGCCAAAAAATGAACGTAGAAAATGCCAATTTTGTTTTTCCAGTGGTGTTTCCCTCGAAACCTCGCCCCCTTGTGACCCCTTAGGTACGGAGGGGATAGCCCCCCTCCCCCCCCTCTCTAATCCCCCCACATGCCCGATGCAACACAAACACTATATCTATCCGTGCAAATATATAACACATATCCAAAATTTTGGTTATCGCTTGATCCTTCGTCTAATTGTGATGACGTAATGAAATATGAAGCATATCCTATGTTAAACATATAAGTCGTGAATGATCCATTATGTTCAAAACCATTCAATTCATGGATTTCTCTCATTTTGAACAGATCAAATAAACAACAAATTCATCCAGGTGGTAGATATTTCTAACAATAACCTCTCCAACTTTAAAGGGCAATTGAATGAACTGTTTTTTTCTTTTATTTTCTACTTTTTCTTTATATATTGTCTGCATACCTTAAATATGAAAATCTTATAAGAAAAAGGGAGTGAAAAGGGTTTTCCTTGAAACCCATATAATATGATATAGCTAAAATTTTCTCATACTTAGAAAACTCTCTTTCCAACAAGAAAAATTGTGGCTTCATTTGAAAATCTTTATGTAGAAGAACCATGAATCATCCTTTTCAATGTAGATAGAAAAGCACTTTGTACTTGGTCTTTATATATTGTCTGCATACCTAAAATATGAAAATCTTATCAGAAACATAAAAAGGGAGTGAAAAGGGTTTTCCTTGAAACCCATATAATATGAGATAGTTAAAATTGTCTCATACTTAGAAAACTCTCTTTCCAACAAGAAAAATTGTGGCTTCATTTGAAAATATTTATGTAGAAGAGTTGTTTGGACTGCGATATGGTTAATTTAATGATGATGATTAGATCCTTTTTGGCCGATATTGTATGTGCATTTTCCTGTTTTGAAGAGTTTTGAAGAGTTTTTGTATTAAATCGCTGTGATTCATACCAGTTATGTATGCTTTATGTTTTATGATGGTTTTGAGTATAATTAATCATGTTTTAATGATTTCAGGAAACTAATTCGCATTCTGTGTGTCACAGGGAAAAATCGCAGGTCATTTTTGAATCTGGCACTCCGTCCAGTACTTCGTCCGGTACTCCATCCGACACTCCGTCCGACACCCTGTCTTACACTAAAACCATGGGTGATTTGGCGGTTATCATATCGACGACCAACGATGGGTGAATCAGAGACATGGGTTTTCTTTGTGTTCATGGCCTCCAGCTACTGAGCTTCTGACAACTCGAATTGGGTTGTTATGTTGGGCGATTATTGACTCGCCTTGTTTCTAGAAGCCACCGATGGTTAAGACGCATTGAATGCGATTTGTTGTTTTTAGAGGAGGTCGACCCTTCCAGTGGTCGACCTCTTAGCTTGTAAAATCTATGAATACCACCTTAGCGGTCAGACAAATAGTTAGGAGAGCAAAAGGATAGTTCAACTCTATTTTTCCATTTTCAGACATATTTTGCTAAAATGGTGTAAAGCTGTGTTTTCATTTTAATGTTGAAATTGTGTTGCTTGAGCTCGTGATTCATCATTGAGGAGTAGCCACGACCTTCTGGGGGGCCCACCAATGGTCTAGGTGAATATTTAGTTAGTTTGCTTGTGAATTCGAGTAGTGTAATCATTATTTCCTTTATTTCTTGTATATGAGTTTTATTGTGTTTATTTACTGTGTAAATTGTTGTTCACAATTTAATTGTTTCAGTACAATTTTGCAGGTTATTATGAAGGCTAGTGTTAATATGTAATGACCTTTTAGTTAGGAAACAAACTTGCAATTTTTAGATACTAACCCTTGTGTATAATTAGATGATAGCTAGATTTTTCATACGCTGAAATAGAGTTTAAAAACAAAGTTAAAACATAGTAGTTAGTTTATGGTTTCTTTGGCAAGTTTCAGTGGATGGATAGTTGTTAGTTTCAGTTTTCATTTCTAGTTTGTCTATCTATTTTCTATTTAGTTTTGCTTATCTAGTTGTCAATTAGTTTGCTCATTTAATTTCTTGTCATGTGCTGAAATAGAAATAGGATTTAAGTTATGTCTTTATGAGTATTTTCCATTTGCAATTTAATTTGTCAAAATAGAATTAGTTTAATTTATTTCATGCAATTTCCCTTTTAGATCTAGGTTGCAATTTTAATTCGAAGCTTGATTATTGAGTTTAGTTTTCAGTTATCAATCTTTAAGTAGTTTGAATTTGCTTACACTAGCATATAATGCAATTGAATTAAATAAGAATAGTGTTTTCATATTGTTGATGATTACTGCATAGATCGAATAATCACATGGATATGAAGGGTAGTTGATGTTGCTTCTATAATGGCTAAATTCTCACTAGATTGCCTAATTCATACTTTTCACTTTGCTATCGAAGTCAATATTGAGTTTATCCCTCTTGAGTTATCGTTAATTGTTAAATGCCATCGTGATATTATAAGACATCGAAGCCATAACCATCAACACTATATTTGAGTTTTCTTTCTTTTGTAGATTAATGAATAGTTTTCTTATCGTAGATTAAAGAGTAGTTGTTGATTACTTTTATTGTCATGATGCTTTGAATTTAGTAGATTAAGATTTCCTTTCGTAAATTAGAAGTAATTATGAAGTTTAATTTAATAATAAAGCTCACTTGCTTATTAGTTTGATTAGTTTCTTATTGAGTAATCTTTATTAGTTTACTTGTTGTAGAAGTTACCATAGGTTAGTTAGTTGGTTGCTTGCTTGTTTACTTGCTTTAATAGGGTAGTTGCTTGCTTGTCTATTTTCTTTGATAGGGTAGTTGCTTGCTTATTTACTTGCTTTAATAGGATAGTTTCTGATTGAATTTGAGTAGGTTAATTAAAGTAGTTTGTTGTTGTTATTTCTCATTATATAGATTAAATAGATAGTTTGCTTTTTCTTACTGTCATGATTAAGTTAGTTTGCTTTAAAGAGGTTTTTTCATTTTCTTTCTTAGGACTATCCATCGATCCTTTGTTCAAAAGTTACTTAGGGTAAATAGTTTAAGTTTCTTAGTAGGGTTTGATCATTAATAGTCTTTGCTTGAATAGATTAGCCCTTAGATAGCCCATTTCCTTAGTTAGACTATACTACCTCTAGCCTTTCTGCCTTGGCACATATAGTGCTACAACTCTAATTTTACTTACCCCAGGTTGAAAATTTAATTGAAGGTTTTTAAGTGTTTTTAGAGCATATAGAACACCCATCAAGAACCATGAAACATATTTTTCAATGTAGATAGAAAAACACTTTGTACTTGGTAAAAATGATAAGGGGCCTTGTGTCTCCAGAGTGCTAGATACCATAATTGTATCCGACCCTTATTATATTTCACACTTCTTGATCGTGGTAAGTCTTCAAACACATGGAAATAGACTATGACATAAATCAAATAATAAGTCATATAAAACTTCTTTGTTTTTTGGAAATTTCCCAATTAAAATAAGACTTCATTTGAAATGATACATGCCCAATCGAAAATGGAAACTTCATGGACATACTTTGGAAAAAAAGTTGTAGAATCCTAACCAATAATCATGATGAATAACCATGCAAATTCCTTGTATGGGTACTTGAGTGAGCATATCTTAATTTTTGAATGTTGGGGATTGGGTGTAACTTGATACGAAATAGATAAACAAAACAAAACTATAGATAATTGAAGAGGAATAAGTTTCAAAGAAAAAAGGTGGTTTCTAAAGACACCATTACAACACCTAAGAACAACACATTGTGATCAAAACATCACAAGCATGTTGGACATCTTGTACACAAAAAAAACGGTGATGATAATGACCCATCAAGTTTGTTATTTATAGCTTCAAAATATAACCAACTTCCTTAGAATTGGGAATATATTCTCTACATATAACCATTGATGATTAGATTTGACTCCATCAAATCAACACTGTCTAGACGAATCGACAAGGATGGTCGAACCAACCCTCCATGTGTCTAAATCGTAGTTGATTTCTTGGTTGGTTGATATATCGACCAAATTTCTTCGATTGCTGGCCAATTGTTCAACTGACAGGCTTGTCGACTACTCGATCGACTGATGTAGAGATTTGGTCAATTGCCTGAATGATTGTTTCCATATATAGGTCAACTGATCGACTAACTTATTCCAAGAGAAGTGTGATGAACCATTAGAACTTGATGTTCCAACACCCCCCCATCAACACATAAATTTGGAGATTTAGGAGGTGAAGTTATGTCAGTAGGACACCCCCCCATAATTGCAACTTCTTGAAGCCTAAGCATCATACTGAGATTGATAAATATAGATTCATATAATGGATTAGTGAAGATATCAACTACTTGGTCATCTATTCTGAGAGACAAGAGAGACAACATTCTCATGAACTAATTGTCTCAAATAGTGAGCATGGAGCTCAACATGCTTCATTTTACTGTGGGAAATAGGGTTGTCAACAACTTAAATGGAACTTTGATTGTCATAGTAGATGGTGGTCGAGGTATGAACAAGAAATCCAAGTTCACCTAGAAGTTTGTGAATCTAGACTGCCTCTGTACCTGTATGAATGACGCCACAATATTTTTCTTACAATCAGTCATCTTAAAATGTGTCAAAAGGTCCATTACACATTTATATTAAGAAATGAAAAAGCCATCAGAAAATGGTAATAATTGAAGACACAAAAACTAATGCAGAATGCCAAGATTTGTCATATTAAAGGAGTCACCAAGTTTCTTCTTCAATCTAAGAATGAGATCATTGTTATTTCTAGTTATGACAAGGTCATCAACATATAAAACAATAATCAAAGTGTTTCCTTGAGTATGGAGTACATATAAGTTGTGATGAGATTCACAATGTTTGAAACCAAGTCAAAGAAATAAATTGTCGATCGTAGAATACCAAGCTCTGGGAGCTTGCTTCAAACCATAGAGAGACTTCTTGAGTCGACAAAACATGTTAGAATCTGTCACAAAACTAGGATTTTGTTCCATGAAAATTTATTCAGATAGGTCACCATGAAGAAAATAACTATTCACATCCATCTAATGAATCTTCCATCCAAATCAAGTAGCAAGAGAAAAAATTAGTCGATCAGAGTTCATCTTCACAACAGGGGAAAAGGTATCAATGTAGTTGATGCCTTCTTGTTGACAAAATACTTTCTCAATTAAGAGATCTTTATTATTCTCAACAACAACTTCATAGGTAAATTTAGTTTGATAGACCCATTGACACTTCACAACATTCTTCCCTTGTGGTTGAGGAAGTAAATCCGAAGTGTTATTCTTTGAAAAAGAATCCAACTCTATATGTGTATCATGCTCCCATTCAGGTTTTCCCTAGGTCTCTAAGTAGGTAACATGATCAAAAGTTTCAAGTACATGAGTCATCAAGGCAACATTAGCATGTTTCTTTAGACTACAAGTTTTTTGTTGGAATACTGAGAGGGGGGTGAATCAATATTCTGCAATCTTTTACCACTTTTAATCAGAACATGTAATCATTAACTTTATCAACAATATATCATCAATATATCATGAGCAGTGTTAGCACTCCGTAAATCTATTTGGCTGATAAACAGATGACGAAGGTAATTTTTTCAACCAACTTTGAGACCTGAAACTAGCCTTTCGAATATAAAGAGAGCTCTCTCAGAAATGGCGCGGTCTCCATGCAAGATATGGCTCTGAAAACAATGGCTAAATTTAACACCAATGATAAAATGGTTTTAGGTTATATTAGCACAGAAAGGTAAGATTTGGGCTATGGGGTCAATCTGAGGAAGAGACGAGACAAATGACTCAGTGAATGGATTTGAGATGATAAGGCTAGACGAGAAACAACCTTCAGTGTAAGAACTTAATGTGTGGTGGGGGAAATTACATTAAGTAGCTCAAGATCACCGCTGCAGATGAATTCAGAGTTAGCTTTAGAAGAACACATTTTTTCTAAGTGGCACGAACAAGGGGCGTTGTGCAACAAATCCGTAGGTTCAAAAATTCATTCCGAAATAGACAGTAAAAGATATGAAATAAAGATAACAGGAAACACATACACAAAGAGAGAGGCACAATACATCCAACTATTACAACTAGAATATTTTCATCAAATCACAGGACCTTTGCATTAAATTCTGGTAAAAAAACTTCAGATTTACATACAATAGCTATCGTCTACCCAATTTTCCAACCAACCCTGCTTACATCGAAAAGATCAAATATATAAATGAGGCCATTGCTTGGGCTGCCCCTACTTTCTAACTTTTAACCCTAAACTAGAAAAAACGCACCACATGCGCCAAAGACTCTTCGCATGGTACTATCCAAAAATAGGCAATAGTTATGCCTGTCCACCATCGACTGTCTTCAGGTTTGCCACAGGGTCTAACCGTCGATCAAGATCCAATATGGGGAAATATGTGTCACTGTATCTCCTGATCGGGTATCCTAGTGAACATGTGTCTATGAAATATTATTGTCTATAATATTGGCTTCGCCTTTCGCTATGTGCCTATTTGCTGGAGAACTGTGCGTAGTAAACAACCGTTTTATTCTCACGACCGTTATCAAAATGGTAGGATACTTTAGAGGACATGTATCACTCAAAACTGTTGTGAAGAAAATACCACCCGTTAAACTTTCTTTTTCTATGCGCTGGCAAGAGCCACACAAGTTTCCTTTTCGGTTGTTTCACATTCTCTGGGATGCTCCATGTGCCTTTCTTCTGCTAACCTTTGCGCCTCTTGCAGCTAGAAAATAACGTTATGCGCCTCTCTAAGCTGCCTTTTCATCCATGCCACTTTCCCTCCGTGACTCTGTGCAGCTGATGCTTCCATAGTCTTTGTCGCTCGCTGTCACCTTAATTCCTTGTTCTCTTGATAGAGCTCGACAATAGCTAGCTTTGCTTGTCTTAGATGCTGAGATGGCACTTCCTCATTTTATCCCATGGTGTCCGCTTTCCTCATTCTGTTCCCACCTTTGCAGCTCAATTTCCTAGCAGGTTCTAGCTGGATGGTGCATCTGAGTAGTTCTTCAGCTATCAATCTGACACACAGTTCTTCTGCAATTTGAGCCCTCATGATCTCCCCATTCTTTCTCGTCCTGCCTCTCCTTCGAGGCAGTTGTTGTTGGGAGGAGGGGGCCCTTGCCATCTCCCTTTTCTGTATGAATTTCTATGCTTTGGTTGTTCTGTGACTTGATTTGGTCCCTTATGAGGGTGAAAGAATGGTTCCTTCCACATATTTGGGAATGGTTGTCATGGGTGAGAAAGAATTCCAGTCTCTTTGGGGTTCATAACTCACAGTTCTGCCACTTCGTGCACCCTTTCCTATGCTCTAAGAAGCCGCCATGGTGCGACCAAGGTATACTTTGCGTGTGGTGCATTGAGTGAATGCACAAGGGGAGCGACTTTGAAACAACTGGATTGGCAAGGGGAAACTGCGAAAAGAGCTTCGACCCAGTTCTATACTTGGAGGGTACACCGAGCATATCAGATTTATAGAAAATTGACCAAGAGAGGGAAACATGCTGGAAAGCAGTGAATTTATGGCAACGAGATGTTTCAAGTTGAATTGCTGGTTATCAATGGAAAATCCCCGCGTGTAATATGCAGGTGGTAAGGCTTGCTGAGCATGCCTAATACGAACACCGTGGTTTTTCATTCTCTCGACCTTCATGATGAACTGATAATAACTATTGTACTTGCCTTGACACAACCTTTATTAACCACTTGACTTGACCAGGGCACGTAAAAACTAGTTTCTTAATGGGATTCAACCTTCTGGGAAAAGACATGCATGTACCACGTATACAATTCCCGACTTTGAGACCCTTTCCCATTTCCAAGGGCCAACTAGCCATTTGCTGACTTCAAACCCACGATGCTACGTACCTGATTTCACATGTTTGAGTGCATGGGTCATAACGTGACTCATAACTGACTCTAAATGGAAAGAAAAATGGCGACGCTAATAGTTGGATCCAATGGGGATGTTATCCTCCCTGTGAGGTAGAAATAACAGTAGACCAGGTTCCTAACCATTGGGCTTTATTTGACCTCTAGACACTAAGCAATATAAATGACGGATAGAAAACAAACTAGACCTATTGACATAGCTTCTAAGACTTCATCATAAACTTAGGGCCTTCACTCCGGGCTTCAATTTTCTGTTGACCTATTGACTCGACGCAAAATAAAAACAACTATTTACAATGAAAAATGACTTAAACAGACTTTATTTCATCGGGTAACATTTGAGGAACCTACCATTTATAGGCCGCCAACTGAGACATTCTCCATCCAGTCCTTGTAGGAAATAAGCATTGTCTCCGTAGTATGCGCCAATTTTAAATGACCCCTTCCAAAGGTGATCAGACTTTTTGTGCTTTCCTTTGCCTTCATTTCTTTCATCTCATCTCAGCACCAAATCTCCTACTTGCAAACCTTCCTTCTTGGAATGTTTGTCGAAAGCTTTCTTTATCTTCTCCTGATGGAGCTGAGAACGATTATACACATGCTCCCTCGCCTGTTGTGTGTGAATCAACTGGTTTATCCTCCTTTTCTCATCATTTGGCTTAGCCTCCTGCTCTTGCAAAAACTTCCTGACGAGCGGTCCTAGTTGCAGTGGGGAAAATTGCGTCTGCGTTGTAAACGATACAGAAAGGTGATGTTGATATGGATTTTTTGGTGGTAATCTGATCTTCCCATAGGGTGTAGATAAGCTTCTTATGCCATGCTCTCTTCTTGTCTTGTAAGAGCCTTTTGATGATCATGGTCAGGATCTTATTTGAGGATTTTGCTAACCCGTTTCCTTGTGGTTAATATGTCGTGGAATGCCCCAGGGTTATGTTATAATCTTGGTAGAACTTCTCCATCGTTTTAGAATTGAATATGGCTGCATTATCTGTTATGGCTTTAAAAGGACACTCAAACCTTGACAAGATGTTCGTCTCCAGGAACTGTATGATGACCATGTCGGTTGCTTTCTTTGTGGGGACTGCCTCAATCCATTTCGTAAAATAATCGTTGGTCATGAGAATCCATTTATTCTATGCGAAGGATGGCAGATTTATCTCTCCTATGAAATATAGGCCCCACTGCATGAAAGGCACTTCGACTGATATTGGATTTAACGACAGGGACTGTAGCTTTCTCCTCCCATCGAAAATATGACACTCATGGAAGCTGTAGACCTCTTTATATACGTCAGCAAAAATCATTGGCTAGTAATAACCCACCCTCAAGATCTTATGCGCGGTGGTATTTCAATAGTGGCGCCCCCCGCATTCATCTCTGTGAAAATCCTGTATGGCCCATTTTGCGTCATCCTCCAGTAAACAACTTCACAATATTCCTCCGGGATATTTCCAGTATAGTGCATTGTCTAAGACACAGAACTTAACCACTTTAAGGTTGAGGAATATAGCCTTAGTCTTAATCACACCTGGAGGGGCCTGGAGATTCTTCAATACATTTATGATGTCTGTGTACCATGGTGAATCAATGAAACGATTAGGAGCCTATGCAATTTTTTCTTCTTGAGGGCATTCTGACAGATCAACAATGAAGTTCATTCCTATAGCGTCTCCGTCTAACTATGCCATCAAATTTGCGAGGTCTTGACCTTTGACCAACTTTGAGGGCTTGATCTCAAGATCGTATTCTAACATGGATGCTATCCACTTTCCTCTCCTTCTTTCCGGGTCAGGCTGAGTCAGGATGTCCTTTACTGAACTGCTGGGCACACAAGCGATGATATGGGAGTAGAGTAGGTATGTCCTAAATTATTTCAAATCTTTTACTAAGGTGTATTCATACTTTTCCATAATATCATACCTTAGGGGAGCGTCACACAGTGTCCGAATGAAGCAGGCTATGGGTTTCTCGAAATCTTGTTCGTCCTTCTGCAACAGTACGTTAACAATAATGTGTTCTGAGGTAAATGAAAAAAGGAGGAAATATTTCGTAAATTCTTGGCTGGCTAGCACATGGGATTTTGTTAGAGCCACTTTGATATCTTCAAAATACTTCTTGGCCTCATGGTTCCACTTAATCTCATTTCCCTTCTTGAGCATGCAAGTTATATGTTTTATGATTTCCGCCAGGTTCGGGATGAATCTCCTCAAAATGTTTACCTTGACTAGGAAAGATTGTACCTCCTTTTTACTGTGTGGGGTGCCAATATTCAAAATCCCTTCAACCCTGTTGGGGTGTATTTTTATTCCTTCTTTGGAAATAATGTGCCCCAAAAGATTTCCTTCCTCCACCATGAAATGCGATTTCTTTGTATTCAGTGATATGCCGAACTTTCTACACTTTTGGAAAACCCTCTTCAGGTGCTCGAGATGTTGTTTGTCAGAGGTATAATACACTATGATGTCATCCAGATAAATCACGATGAATTTATCCTTCTCATCAGAAAACCCGATGTCCATTTCCCTTTGAAAATTGGCACCAACGTTCATCAGGTCGAACGACATCTTAGTGTACATGAGCATTCCCCACGGACTGGTGAAGGTCGTCTTCTCTCTATCATCTAGGTGGACCATGATTTGTTTATATCCTGAGAACCCGTCCAGCATGGACATATTCTTATATCCCACTACCTTTTGCAGGATGTAGTCCATCTTGGGAAGGGGGTAGTGGTCTTTCAGAGACACCTTATTTAAATTTTGGAAGTCCACACACAGTCGTATCTTGCAGCTTTTCTTTCTTACAGGTACTAGGTTAGCTACCCACTTCGAGAATCTTAAAGAAACAATAATTTTGGTGTCGAAAATCTTCTTTACCTCTTTCTCGATCAACAATAGTAACAGAGGATTTATCCATCTCAAATTTTGTTTGAAAGGCTTCTGATCTTCCTTGAGAGGGATAACATGTTGGATCACCTTTGTGTCATATACTTTCAAGTCATTGTAGCTCCATGAAAATACGTCTAGGAAATACTTCATGAGCTTCACATAATCCTACTTGACCTCTAGACTAAGTGTCTTTGATAATCTTACCATCTTCGGATCTTCCTCAGTCCCGATGTTGCAGTCCTCCACGTCATCTTTGCTTGTGGTGATCTTGGGGTTCTTAGCCACATCATTTTCGTCAAACGATGTTTCTAGCGGCACCAACCCCTTTGGAATGATATTGTACTTCAGTTGTATTATATCCCTTCCTGCGATCTAGTTTTGGAAAGGGTCGTCATTACTGTGCACATCTACGCTCTCACCTTCGTCACTGCAATCTTCCCTGTCAATGTTTGTTTTAGTGAACTCGTCACTCATAAGGTGAAATCTTTCCACTTGCTTGTCATCGTCAAACAACTGCCAGTGTTTGATGTTGTCAGGCACTTTCGACCTATGCCTGAACTCGATTTCATAACTTTTATCTGGAAGAATGGAAATCTTAAAAATCGAGGCCGAGGTGGCCAACGCATCGACGATATGATTCTGTTCTCTGGGGATAGCAGTCAAGTCATACTCTGAAAATCCTTCGAGAAGGTCCAAAGCCAAATTTTTGTATGCTTGCAGTCTGGGGTGTTTTGTCTGATACACACCCTTCACCTGATTTATGATCAGCTCAGAATCTCCATGCACTGCTATCCTCTGCGCGCCTAGTTCTTTCAAAACTTGTAAGCCTAATATTAGCGCTTCATACTTGTCCATGTTGTTAGTGCATTCAAACACGAGCTTATATGAACACAACTTTGCGCTTGCTTCTTGGGGGCTCATCCATATACTAGCCCCAACTCCTTCTCGGCTGAATGTGCCATCAAAACTCATGTTCGACACCCTATTTTCCACACGGTCTTCTGGGTCGGCGCACTCTGTTGTTTTCTGCATGTTTTCCTTGTTAGCTGTCATGATGGTCATTAGTCCTTCTTGTTCGAAGATAAATTCATTGTAGAATATAGGTGAACCCACTTCAGCTTCAACAACATATATAGGATGATTTTGGGGCTACGTCTTGCTTCTTACCATGTATTTCAACAACACTTCTCTGTACATCCTTCTGTCATGGCCAAAAATAGGGATAGTGGCATATGTCATATCCATTTACAATGTGCCCTTCAACTTCGCAACCCATGATATCGAGAGAAGCAAGCCAAACTTCGGGGGTATGTCTGTGATGACTACCTCCATGACCATGTTCTTGGCAGGGATTTGAGCCAACGATACAACCAGGTCTTTAATAATACCCAAACATTCAACTTTCCTTGAATCAAAGAAGAAAAGGTCCTTGTATGA
Organism: Picea engelmannii; assembly: GCA_009831015.1. Taxonomy (NCBI): domain Eukaryota; kingdom Viridiplantae; phylum Streptophyta; class Pinopsida; order Pinales; family Pinaceae; genus Picea; species Picea engelmannii. The sequence goes on along the minus strand of ML802105.1, from coordinate 471,187 downwards.
TATAGTGACTTCTAAACCCAACTCGTCCATGATCAACTTTGGCATGAGATTGTGTGATGCACCAGAATCAAGCATGGTGTTATGCAGGGTCATATCATGGATCTACAGACTGACATAGAAAGGAGGACATCTTTTGCATTGCTTGTATCTTCAACGTGCAGACCAAACAAGATGGCAGTGTGGTCATCTCAAATGTTCAGATTATCATGGGTCCCTCCCATTTTCAACATTTTAATGATTTTTTCTCGATACTCACCCTTTCTAATGAGCTCATTGAATGGGACAAAGATTTTGATTTTGGCCATTTTGTGCTCAAAATTGAAAGGGGGACAGGTTTTTTCTACCTGCTTTCCGCTCGTCTCCCGGCCTATCTCCAGGGTTTTGTTGGGGACTTCCTCCTTCGACCACGCCTTCTTGGTTGCATCCTTGGTTGGGCTGTCTGACCTCGGTCGGCTCATGGAAGGTGTGTCCATTGTAGGCTTCTTTACAGAGTTTGTTTGTTGCGGCTTGACAAGTACATCTTTTTTTTGAAGGTTGTAATTCTTCTGGAACTGCATGATAGCATTTTGATAACCTTTCCTAAATTCTTACATCTCCCAAGATGGTGCATTGTCTGTTTTGAGTATCATACCATCATTGAATTCCAATGCGAAGTCTTCTCTTTGGCTCATATATCGATCGTGCTTGCTCTTTGTCAAGAACACGCAGAGGTTTTTGTCATCACAACAATGCATCTAGTCATCGAAAGTCTGGTTGAAATCCTCGCCTGTGTAGTTTTCTGGAAAGGAGGTATTGTCTACTAGTCACTTGGGTCTCACTGGTTGATTTGTGGAATCTAACCCCTCCAAAGATTCTGATTTCTGGGCTGTGGGTCGTTTTGTTCTCGCGCAGCAGGCCTATTTCCCACAGACATTTTTTCCATCAACTTTTACATGGTATTCATCATCATGTTGAATTTTTCCTCTGAGGACTGCAACGTCGATGACTATGCATCTCCTTGAGGTCTCTTGTCACCCCGATTGAACCTTGGTTCCATTTTTCTTGATGCCATCATGTTCACTTCAACCTCGACAATGTTACTCATTATGGCATCTAGACTCATCGATCTTCTTTCTCTTAGTAGAAAAGAAAAGTCACTATTGAAGGAGTCTGCATACTGCAACTACACAACATCGGGGGGGGGGGCTTCACTTTCACAAGGATGGAGTTTTACACCTTCAAGAAATGAACCTAGAATTCCTGCACCGTCTCCTTTGGTTCTTTCCTCATATTATTGTATTGTGTTAGCAACTACAAAAGGTTTTTCTTATCCCCCCATTTGTTTAGGAATGACCTTTTGAATGCGGTGAAGTCTTGAATGCGTGCGAGAGGGATAGATTTGAACCACTTCCTTACCTCTCCTGAAAGGATTTGCACAAAAAGCCTCATTTTTGCATCTGCGTAGTCCACCTCCTCGAGGTCGAAAAAGTCGTTAAACTAGTCCAGGTGTCTCTCTACGGAAACATTTCCCTCAACATCGTACAGTTTGATTCTTTGGCTATAATTCTGAGGTAAGTCGTGTAACTGGTGTTGTAGGAAAATCTCCCCGCAGACAGGTAGATTGCCTCAAAGAGCTAGACCCTAAACTCTAAGACAGAAAGTGCTTAACATGGACATTGACTTCCTTTCAAATCTATACACACTAATGCATGAGGAGGAAGGAGAATAGAAGTACCTCTTTATCGATGTTTGTCCTTGCATGCTCCGAGTCGAGCTCCAAACTCTCACCCCTCGATGAGTCCTGTAGACAAACAAAGTACGACCAATTCCTACTCTATTGATATTAGCTTGAAAATAGATCTATCTATCAATGATAAGTTCATGTAAGATCATACACAAACTAGAAAGAAACAAGCCAAGCGTGTCATATTAATGAGAATAATGACAATAATACTTACAATCGTAGATGCGAATGCGACAGCTTCGTCAAGTCTCCTTTGTCCAACCCTTGCTCGAAAGATCCATGGCCTGGATGATAACAACTTCACTGATCACTCTCCTTTAGCCGACTATGTGTTTCCTATGAGATCATAGGTTTCATGCTAGCAATTCTTCCCCCCTTCTCACCATCATGGAGCCTGATTATATAGGTTAAGAGAGGCTTAACCTCTTAAGGTATCTTTAGGGTAGGTTGAGGAATTCCCTCCTCAAATCAAATATCTTCTGATTGAACCAATAATTTGAATGCAACTTCCTTCCAAACTTGAAATATCCTTCCCTTATTCTCCTCAACGGGCCAACCACTACCTAGATTAGATAGCGCTCCCTCAAAAGGGGCATGAGGGCACTATAGTGCTCCCTAGGAAGCTTGAGGGGAGCGCTAGCGCTCCAAGGATGGATAACGCTCCTTCAGAGGGGTAGTTGGGAATTATAACACTCCCTAAGACCTTATAGAGGAGCACCAATGATCCTAAGGCTGATGCAGAGGAGAACTCACCTTCAAAACCCTTGTTTAAGAGCTCCTTTTAGGTGATAAGAGTTCCTTGACTTTAGTTAATCATTCTCCCTCCTCCAAATCAAGTGTCTGAGTTATTCTAGATGTCTCCTTGGTGTCATCATCATGGAAATATGTTTTTTTTTATGTTTGTGACACTTGTGAATGACATGCGACACTTGCGATAGTTGAGAGGACCATGCGACACTTACGACACTTATCGAAGTGAGCAATATTGAGGTGTAACAGATTTCCCCCCAAAGTATGAAGTTAGAAGATTTGAACTGATAACTGAAATGATTTGTAGATGTTCAAGCAAGGGTATAGACTCGAAGAACCTGACATAAGCTGCACACAAACATCCAAAAAATACCATGACATATTTCAAAACCCAAGGTTGGCATACCTATGCTTGGGTGTTCAAGACTTGCAAGATATGGCCGCCATAAAATACACTGCGGATCCATAATTGTATTGATGAAAAGGTATAGCCACCAGGGATACAATGTGGATCTATACTCTGATGACCTGGACTGATCGTAGCCACAAATAATACACAATGGATCTATGAGGTGACACGACATATCCATGACCAATACAAAGTGGATCTATGTAAGAGTGTATGCATCATTTTTCCAAGAGAAACTCCTTCGCAACCTAGGGAAAGCATATATCAAAGTGAGCACTCAACCCAGGGTCTTTTTACCGATCTCGATGTGGTACGATTCTAACCATGTGAATAGATGTCCTGATGTCGAACATGGTAGAAACCACTTGATTACCAGTCAATGGTGTGAACCGTTAACAAGTGCGAGGGAGATCACCATTAATGTCAATGATTCCCAAGGTACCCTAGTACATTCCAACAAATGTGAATGGATGAGCTAGAGTCGAACATTTATGGAATCATTTGATCAGAGGTCAATGATGTAAACCTACTGTCGAATGTGAGGAGGCCTGCCATTGAGGCATGCAGGTCCCAAAGTACTAACTAGTTTCTAAGTCTAATTACTGGATAATGTGTTGAGGTCGACAGGAATAAACTCGTCGAAGGAGGACCTTGATGTATCCCCCATCAACGACAGGAAACAGACATAGAGATTTAATTGGTGGATCAAATGGACATGGACCGAAATAGGTTTTGAGGCAAGATATTTGGGATGGATGACTCTCAAGGTGGATACTTCCCTTGAACACTGAGGCACAATAGCAGAAACATGACATAGACCAAAACTTGATGATGCAGTGGGTGCTGTGACTTACGTCAGGTGACCCAAAGGAGTGAAAGAAACTCAAAGGATTGGCTCAGTGCAGAGGTTCAGCGGATTGTAATGCATGCAAATGACAAAGTGCCATGTTCAAAGGTGACTTTAAGAATTGCTTGATAATGTTCTCAAGAGACTTCTTGGCTTGCTTCTTTCAATTTTTCCCCCATCCAGATAGACGAGTACCTCTTTTTGATTTAATGAGCTCGAGGAGGATAACACATGCTCGATATAACTCACCTTTGGTAAGTTCCTCTTCCTTTGTTTAATGAACTGGAAGGAGTAAGGGTTCGATCCTGTATGGGTCTGTCGATGTGTGTTTTAGTGAGTCCAAAGACAAAAAACGCGAAGGTTTTTCAAGATTATAGAGTTTGGAAAAACACTTAAAAGAGAACTCTCTCAGTTCCTTTTTCGTACAGTAGTCTAACGATACCAAAAAAGAGATAAACTATCACTCGAAAAGACGCCCTTTCGAACCTTTTAACGAGTGTGAAAGGAAGCAAGGTCACTCGACAATCTTTTCATGTTTAGAGAGTCTGAAAAGAGCTTAAAGGAGACTCCAGGGGGTTCCTTTTTTGTGTATCCATATAGGTCTGAAAAAGAGATAAAAGTTTACCTGGATGCATTCTCATGTATTTACTAGCATGATAAAGAAAAAATACTAAGCTCGGTACTCTGCCCCCATCTTAAAAGCTAGTGACTTGACTCCAGAATGATCATCAAAGGCTGGAGACATGCCCCCCAAGCTTCAATTCATTCACCGGCTCTGAGGTCGTCACCAATTTCTCTAGTAGATGAGAAAAAGGAGAGAGGTGACTATTTCATTTTTTAATGAGCTTGACACAGGAAAAGAACTATGCTCAGAGCCTCTATTTCATTTTTTAATGAGCTTTCCACAGAGAAGAGAAACTATGCTCGTGGTTTCATCCGGATCATGTCTTCCAAGAAGATAATGCTCTGGAAGGGTACCATGTCAATGGATAAAACGTGGTCATGGGCTCCAGGAGATCTTTGCTGGATGGAATATAATCACTTGAGAAAGGACACATGTCGAGGGTTGTGATAGGAGTAAGGAGATCAGGCTCCAATAACCCTACCGAAGAGATCACCATGTCAACTACCGGATCCAAATCATCAGAAGTTGAGGTCATGGGAGACAACGCCACATAATTGACATATGGCGGGGGAAATACCATCGGCATATAAGAACCACTTAGAGAGGTTCAGGTAACCCAGTCGGGGCCGATGAATGAAAGTTGATCAATAGTCACAATTCTTCCATCGTGAGGGAAAGATATCACACGGAAAAGGATGGATACAAGAGCTTTCATAGCATAGAAATAATCCCACCCAAGGAGTAAAGTGAAATCCAAGGGGTCTCGGACTACCATGACATCGATAAAGACAGTTTTCCCTCCCAAAGTTACAGGAAACTGATGAAGGATCCCTAAAGGTTGACTAGTTCTTCTATTAAAAGATAACAGATTCTGTGTAACCGGTGCAAGCTGTGGACAACCCAAAGCGTACCAAGCAACAAAAGAAAAAATACTAATGGACGCACCTTCATCTATCAGTGTTTGAGGAACGTCTCGACCACGAACTTGTACTATAATCTGGAAAAGAATGTGGGAGGGAAGACGAGGTCGATTTAGCACACCCCAATAAAAAAGGATAGCCTCATTACTTGGAGGGGGTTTCGCAGAAGAAGGAGGAATGCCCCCCGGTACGGTAGAGTTTGTATTAATGAGAAAAACATGGGCAGTATCAAGTTTACTCTCTAGAAGGAGAGTAGGATCAACTGATTATTGGATCGGATCAACCAATGGTGGACTTGGATAAACCAGTTTAGCACTCTTCAGAGGAAGAGTGGGACTGACCGAGGAAGGGACTAGATCAATCACTTTGACATTCCTCAATGGAGGAATGGGATCGATCGATGGCGAAACTGGATTGACCACTTGAGTTTCATTCTCCAAGGGAAGAATGGGGTCGACGGGTGGAAATGGATTGTCCACTTTCGTGTCACTCTTTTGATGAAGAGCAGGGCTGATCGATGACGAAATTGGATCAGCTACTTGGGTTCGTGTTTCAATCGAGGAGGAAACTAGATTGACCACCTGATCAAACAGACTGACCAGGGATGGAACCAGATTGATCAGTCCATCAACCAACGATGGGTCAGAGGAAAGCTTACGATAACATTTTGGAAGTTGAAGTTTTTCCAAAAGAGAAGAAGCCTCGTCCATGCGAGGACAAAGGTGAGAGTAATGATTACCTTTACATAACATGCAAGGGAACTTGACAGTTTTCTTCTTCTTACCAACCTGAACATCACTAGTTGATGGGGTATCATCGACATGACTGATAGAGGCCAATGACATGGAGGACCACATTTCTAAGACCTAGGTAAGACTGGGGAAATCCCTCAGAAAGTGGTCACCCTTGCAAAGATTGCAAGGGAATTTGGGTTTTGGATTCTTCATTTTAATCTTGTTGACCTCATCAACACTCCCAGTACTATTAACAGTAACTGGCTCCTTAGAACCAACATCTAATGTTGTTAGGGCCTTTTTCCTTTTCGGGTTCTTCTTCTTCTTCTCTTTCCGTTTCTTCTTCTTCTAATCAACCTGGCTATGTGCTTTAGAGATTTCACCAGGCGAAGAAGGAGAAATGGAAGGAGAATTGATGGACGAAGAAGGCGAAAATTCGACATGAGGTTGATGTGTGGGTGGTGTATTGACATCCAAAGTATTAGGTGCAACTGAAACATTGGGAGGATTTGGGATCATCGAAGTGGGGAACAACCAAACTGGTAATCCAATAGTGAGTCCTAGAAGACTCAGTGTGGCAACATATGGAGGACCAAAGTTTCCAAATGAAGGAAATGTATAAGGTTCCCCAGGAGTAGGGGTTCCTCCATTGGTACTCCCAGGATTTGATTCCATTAACACTGACTCGACCTAAGGTCCACTAAGTAAAACAAACAACACACACTATGAATCTGAGAAGCAATCAATCAGACAAACCTTCCTATGATGAAACCACTAGTTGGTGATGAAATCCAACGTCGTGAGATCAAAATAGGAAGGGATGGGGATAGAGCGGGTGGATTAGTTATGTTGGTGACCTGCTTAATGGACTTACGCCTTGGTGCAAGATTCCACGTAGTAATTATGGATTTACCCTCCAAGGAGCCTAAGTGAGTTTGACCAACGTCTGTTCCAGGTACAGTGAGACTTCCCTTCACTGTCACCTTGTGTGAGACCCTAAAGATTGTGGCTACTAAGGTCACCAACTCGTAGTCAGCCCCTGGTCAGGTACAGTCGACAGTCCAATCGGAACGTATGGGCAGGATAACAAGTCCGAAATCAACGTGAAAGGCTCCCACACATAATCATGGGTATACCTTCCAGTGACCCCCAATATACAATCTGACCATTACAACTGGTTGGGCCACGGAGGGATAATCTCTGTAACTCACCCGAATGTGACCTCGTGCGTAACCCTTGTGTGAGAGGGGGATCCCAGGCAGAATAATACGACAATTGGATTTGACTCTCCCTACCGCAAGATACTAAATTTGTTTGATAGCTTTGGAAAGTTATTATTTCAACCTATTCCAAATCCCTACACCTTAAACTAATGTAGGTTTGCTAACAAAGATGTAAAAAGTCTGATAAATTTTAGTTAAGCGTCGATTTTAATGGCTGTTGTTTACTCAGAGGGTGTACGAAAGTGAAATTGATGAAATGATGACTCAATTCCCAAAAATATGCATGAAATATGATAAGCAATCATTTCTTTTCAATGAATACCTATTTAAGGGAAAGAGGAAGAGTCATTTTCACTATCAAACACTCGATAAGGAATGCCTTCAATCAATTTTGTTCTCAATCAAATCCAACATGATGCTACAAAATTTCAGAAATGAAAACTAATATGCAAACTAATCATTAAGATGTACTTTTGTCGTTTGTATGCGAATGATAATCAATTCGATGCAAAATTTCTCCTGCCAACTACCCTTTCAGATCAAGGAGATTTAGACAAGGAAATACAGATTTTGCACAAACAACACACCCTTTTTTGCGATCAAACAAGAGAAAGAAAACTAAAAATGCAAAAGGAAGGAGAAGGAGATTGGACCAGATGACCTCAAAGAACCAAATGAGAAGATTTACAGACTTCAGATGTCCTTCACTAGAGTTCCCACTCAATCGGATAGGAGAGAAGAAAGCAAGGGATTGATTTCAAGCTCTCAACAACAAAAACTCAAAAAGAATGAAGAAGGGAATAAAATATGAACAATAAGGTGTTTACTTCTCATGAGGAAGCATGTCAAAGGTCAAAGGAAGAATCATTCAATCACAAAACAACCCAGCAAGTGAAAAAACAGAGTTTGGACCTCCAAAAATTGCAATTTTTGAAGAGATTTTGGGAAAAAAAGGGTTGGCGCTGTGGTATAAGAACCACCAGAGCATTATAAATCTCTATCCAGTAGCTTAAGGGAGCACTGGTGCTCTGCTAACATTGGCAGGGGGGTGCCAGGCTAAAAAAACTCACAAAAATGTCCAAAAACTCAAAATTTTGATCAAATTTTGACAGGTAAGCTGAGTGTGATGGGGTAAAGAGTCAATCAGCAAATGCAATCAGATATGAAGGGGTGAACAAGGCCTAAGAAAACAAAGGGTAATACAAGTTCTAAGAGGAGAAACAAAACTAAAAGTTTCGATTCATCTCCCCAGCGGAGTCGCCAGTTTCTGTTGTAGGAAAATCTCCCCGCGGACAGGTAGATTGCCTCAAAGAGATAGACCCTAAACTCTAAGACAGAAAGTGATTAACATGGACACTGACTTACTTTCAAATCTATACAAACTAATGCATGAGGAGGAAGGAGAATAGAAGTACCTCTTTATCGATATTTGTCCCTACACGCTTCGAGTCGAGCTCCAAACTCTGCCCCCTCGATGAGTCATGTAGACAAACAAAGTACGACCACTTCCTACTCTATTGATATTAGCTTGAAAATAGATCTATCTATCAATGATAATTTCATGTAATATCAGACACAAACTAGAAAGAAACAGGCCAAGCGTGTCATATTAATGAGAATAACGACAACAGTACTTACAATCGTAGATGTGAATGCGGCAGCTTCGTCAAGTCTCCTTTGTCCAACCCTTGCTTGAAAGATCCACGTCCTGGATGATAACAACTTCACTGATCACTCTCCTTTAGCAGACTGTGTGTTTCCTATGATATCATAGGTTTCATGCTAGCAATTCTTCCCCCCTTCTCACCATCATGGAGCCTGCTTATATAGGTTAAGAGAGGCTTAACCTCTTGAGGTATCTTTAGGGTAGGTTGAGGAATTCCCTCCTCAAATCAAGGATCTTATGATTGAACCAAGAATTCGAATGCAACTGCCTTCCAAACTTGAAATATCCTTCCCTTATTCTCCTTAATGGGCCAACCACTGCCCAGATTAGACAACGCTCCCTCAAAAGGGGCATCAAGGCACTATAACGCTCTCTAGGAAGCTTGAGGGGAGTGCCAGTGATCCAAGGATGGATAGTTCTCCTTCAGAGGGGCAGTTGGGCATTATAACGCTCCCTAAGACCTTATAAGGGAGCGCCAACGCTCCTAAGGCTGATGCAGAGGAGCGCTCACCTTCAAAACCCTTGTTTAAGAGCTCCTTTCAGGTGATAAGAGTTTTTTGACTTCAGTAAATATTTCTCCCTCCTCCAAATCAAGTGTCTGAGTTATTCTATATGTCTCCTTGGTGTCATCATCATGGCAGTATGATTTGTTTGATGTTTGCGACACTTGTGAATGACATGCGACACTTGCGACAGTTGAGAGGATCATGCGACACTTACAACACTTATCGAAGTGAGCAATATTGAGGTGTAACAACTAGGTGTTGGGCTCTAAATATGTCCTAAAAACAACCTCTATGCATCAACCAAAGGTAGGCACTGGCACAAGCATTTTACTATTCTCCTACGTAGGTTCTTACCTTCCATTTTCAATACCCAGCCTCTAGAGATGCAACACCTGTAAAGGAACATCAATCGTAAAGGGAACAACAATTGTTCTATTCAAAGTAACATCAATCGTCTCGTTCAAATGAACAACAAAAGGAACAACAATCACGACAAGGGAACAATAGTCGTTATATTGTGCCGAACTAATGTTGTATTAATTGCATTGTAGTATTTTCCCAACTTATCTAATTTTTCAACCCGGGGTTCGTAAACTGAAGAAGCACACACAAAGTATATGCAAGATTAAAGCGAGACTAATCTAATCTAATGTTTAATCTACAACTGAAATTGAATCATTAATCTAACACACAACTGAAATAGAATCATTAATCTAACACAGGACTGGAATTGAATCATTAATCTAGTTGCATAAATGAAATTACTCTAAGAATGGGAAATTGCATAAAGGAAATTAATCTAGAAATGGAGAACTACATGAAGGAAAAGCAGATACAACAAGTGAAGAGTTAAATGGCACAACAACACATGAGAGCTCTCACCAATGAAGCAATCTTACATTCAATAATTAAATCAATATTCATAAAAGAATAATGAAAGCATGAAAACCAAAACCATGAATCAAAGCTAAGAATCCCTTTCTCTTTCGAATCTTAATGACTACCATTAATGACTACTCTAATTATAATTACATCTTAATTGAATAATCTAATTCCTCTTCTACTTGAATAATCTAATTGAATCCTCATGAAGAGAGAGCACTCTCTTTTATACATGAGAGCCTTGAAGATAAGATAACCATCTCATTATTACAGATCCACTATTATCTCAACCTAATTTATTACAAAATATAATCCCTTTAATTGCTCACACATATCTCTCATATATCTTAGATAAGATATTCCAACCAAATCTCCATTATCTTCTCCTTGGAATGGGCTTGAATTATCTCCTCAAATATTGAAATGGTGGAAGAAGTATTCGAGAAGTCCTTTGAATTAATCCTTCACATATTCCTACACATTACAAAGCTCACACATATTTGAGATATATATGAAAACATGTTGATTTTCTAACATTTAATCACAAATTCCTTTTAAATACTAAAATGAATAAAGTGGAGAACAATAAGGTGAAACCCAAGTATATTTATGGAAATGATATCTTGAAAGGTTAATGGGGTGATGAAATGTGAAGAATGATGAAGGGAAAGGTGGATGAGAATATGACATTTCTGAGCCCTAACACTGGGCCAACATGATGAGGGGAGAAAATCTGGCAGGCATAGCCCTAGGGGGATTTGGATTTTTGGGGATATTATTTGTCACCAGGGCTTGGAAATTGTTTGGGTTGAAAACAATTTTTTCTAAACTGGTCTCTGACTTAGACCTAAACAGATTTTGCTCGAAACATGCATCAAACTCAAGGTTGTCAATGCTCTGTGCATAATCTTTGGGTAGGTATAGACTTCTGTCTAGGAAATAAAATGGGTCTGGCGCCTACTCTCTAGCCTTGTGCATAATATTCTTGGGGTCGAACATAGGCTCAGAGGGGTTTGGGTTAGGATTCGCTCTGGCGTAAAACATCTTTGGAGCCAGGTTTTCTGAGTAGTGCTACTTAGGGCTAATGGTTTGTTTGGACTGGATTCGCCACGGTGAAGGTTTCAATCAGTATGGGTGTTTGTCCCTCTGTTACCCTCAGGGGTCAAACTGCAACGTTTTTTGTTCTCCTGGGGAAAATCTTTTCAAATTCATCCCCGACAATAGCGCCATGAATGTTATCACTCCATAAATCTATTTGGCTCATAAACAGATGGCGAAGGTAAATTTTTTAACCAACTTTGAGACCCGAAATTATCCTTTCGGATCTGGAGAGGGCTCTCTTAGAAATGGCACGATCTCTGCGCAAGATATGGATCTGAAAATAATGGCTAGATTTAACATCGATGATAAAATGGTTTCTGGTTATATTAGTGCAAAAAGGTAAGATTTGGGCTATGGGGTCAATCTGAGGAAGAGACGGGACAAATGACTCAGTGACTGGATTTGAGAAGATAAGGCTAGACGAGCAACAACCTTTAGTGTAGGAACTTAATGTGTGGCGGGGGAAATTACAGGAAGTAACTCAAGAGTGCCTCTACAGATGAGTTCAGAGTTAACTTTAGAAGAAAACGTTTTTTCTAAGTGGCACGAACAAGGGGCGTTGTGAAACGATTCCCTAGGTTCAAAAATTCGTTCCGAAATAGAGAGTAAAAGATATGAAATAAAGATAACAGTAAACACATACACAAAGAGAGAGGCACAATACATCCAACTATTACAACTAGAATCTTTTCATCAAATCCCAAGACCTTGGCATTAAATTCCGGTCAAAAAACTTCAGATTTACATACAATAGCTATCGTCTACCCAATTTGCCAACCAACCCTGCTTACATCAAAAATATGAAATATATAAATGAGGGTGCCACTTGGGTTTCCGTTCTTTCTAACTGTTAACCCTAAACTAGAAAAAACACGCCACATGATCTAGATACTCTTTGGATGGTACTATCCAAAAATAGGTGATAGTTATGCATGTCCACCAATGACTGTCTTCAGGTTCGCCATGGGATCTGACCATCGGTCAGAATCCAATCTGGGGAAATATGTGTCATTGTATCTCCTGATCGGGTATCCTAGTGAACAGGTGTCTAGAAAAGCTTGTTGTCTGTAATATTGGCTTCGCCTTACACTATGCGCCTATTTGTTGGAGAAATGTTCGTAGTAAAAATACATTTGATTCTTGCGACCATTATCAAAATGGTAGGATACTGAAGAAGACATGTATCACTCAAAACTACCGTGAAGAAAATACCACCCATTAAAATTTTATTTTCTGTGTGCTGGCAAGAGCCACACAGGTTTCCTTTTCGATTGTTTTGCATTCTTTGGGATGCCCCATGCGCCTTTCTTCTTCTAACCTTTGCGCCTCTCAAAGCTGGACACCAACGTTCTGCACCTCTCTAAGTTTCCTTTTCAGCCATGCCACGTTCGTTCCGTGACTCTGTGCAGCTGACGCTTCCGTGGTCGTTGTCACTAGTTGTTGCCTTAATTCCCTGTTCTCCTGATAGAGCTAAAAAATAACCAGCTTTTCTTGTATCAGCTGCTGAGACGATGCTTCCTCATTTTCTCCCATGGCGTCCACTTTCCTCATTATGTTCCCACCTTTGCGGCTCGATTTCTCGGTAGGTTCTAGCCAGATGGCGCGTCTGAGTAGTTCTTCAGCTATCAATATGATGCATGGTTCTTCTTCAGTTTAACCCCTCCTGATCTCCTCATTCTTTCTCAGCCTGCCCCTCCTCTGAGGCAGTTGTTTTTGGGATGAGGGGGCCCTTTTCATCTCCCTTTCCTGTATGAATTTCTCTACTTCGGTTGTTCCATGATTTGATCCGGTCCCTTACGAGGGTGAAAGAATGGTTCCTTCCACGTCTTTGGGAATGGTTCTCACGGGTGAGAAAGAATTCTAGTCTCTTTGGGGTTCATACCTCGCACTTCAACCACTCCGCATGCCCTTTCCTGCACTCCGAGAAGCTGCCATGGTGTGACCAAGGTATACACTATGCATGGTGTATTGAACAAATGCACAGGGGGAGTGGTTCTGAAACAACTGGATTGGAAAGGGGAAAATCTGAAAATAGCTTAGTCATGGTTCTATTCCTAGAGGGTACACCAAGCATATGAGATTTATAGTGAATCAACCAAGAGAGGGAAACATGCTGGAAAGCAGTGAATTTATGATGACGAGATGTTTCAAGTCAAATTGCAGGCTGTCCATGGAAAATCCCTGCGTGTAGGATGCAGGTGGTAAGGCTTGCTGATCATGCCTAATATCTTTATTAACCACTTGACTCGACGAGGTCACGTAAAAACTGGTTTCTTAACGGGATTCGACCTTCTAGGAAAAGACATGCCCGTACCATGTATACAATTCCCGACTCTGACACCCTTTCCCATTTCCAAGGGCTAACTAGCCATTTGCTGACTTCAAACCCATGATGCTACATACCCGATTTCACATGTTTGGGCACATGGATAATAACGTGACTCAAAACCGACTCTAAATGGAAAGAAAAATGGCGGTGCTCCAACAAGGATGCTATCCTCCTTGTGAGGTAGAAAAGAATAGTAGACCAGGTTCCTGACCATTGGGTTTTATTCTACCTCTAGACACTAAGCAATATAAATGACATATAGAAAACTAACTATACTCATTGACACAAATTCTAGGACTTTAGCATAAACTTAGGGCCTTCGCTTCGGACTTCAATTTTCTGCTGAACTACTGACTCGACACAAAAATAAAATGAGTATTTATAATGAAAAATGAATTCAATGAACTTTATTTCATTAGGTAAAATTTGAGGAACCTATCATTTACATGCCCCCAACCAAGACATTGTCCATCTAGTCCTTGTAGGAAATAAGCATTGTCTCCATAGTACGCGTCGATTTTGAACAACCCTGTCAAAAGGTAATCAAAATTTTCGTGCTTTTATTTACCTTCATTTCTCGCATCCCATCTCAGCACTAAATCTCCTACCTGCAAACCTTCATGCTTGGAATGTTTGTCGAAAGCTTTCTTTATATTCTCCTAATGGAGCTGAGATCGATTATACACCTGCAGTGGTCCTAGTGCAGTGGGGAAAATCATGTCTATGCTGTAAATGATCTGGAAAGGTGATGTTGATATGGATTTTTTGGTGGTAATCTGATCTGCCCACAACGCATAGATAAGCTTCTTATGCCAGGCTCTCTTGTTGTCTTGTAAGAGCCTTTTGATGATCCTGGTCAGGCTCTTATTTGAGGATTCTGCTAACCCATTTCCTTGTGGATTATATGTCATGGAATGCCCCAGGGTTATGTTATAATCCTGGCAGAACTTCTCCATCTTTTTATACTTGAATACGACCACGTTATCTGTTATGATTTTAATAGGACACCTGAACCTTGACAAGATGTTCGTCTCTAGGAACTGTATGATGACTGCGTCGATTGCTTGCTTTGTGGGGACTGCCTCAATCCATTTCATAAAATAATCGGTGGCCGTGAGAATCCATTTATGCTACGTGCAAGATGGAAGATTTATCTCTCCTATGAAATCTAGGCCCCACTGCATGAAAGGTGTTTCGACTGAGATTTGCTTTAACAGCAGGGACTGTAGATTTCTCCTCCCATCGAAAATATGGCACTTGTGGCAGCTGGTGTTACACATTATTTTTTTCATCCTCATGATCGTTAATGATGTAAACCTATATGTTTCCTTCAGAGAGGCCAGTGGCTTGAATTCCCGAAGAAAGAAGGGAGAACAACTTTCCTTGAGATAAGAAGTTGTGTTTTCCTCTGTAAAAACCTTATTTTGGAGGATTTCCATAGGTTGCACCATAGCTGGGGTGTGGAAATGCCTAATTTCATCAAACTGCACTATAGCTAGGGCACGGAATTTCTGAGGCCTTCACTATAGCCACGTCGCGACAGCCTTCATACGTGGGAAAAACGAGCATTTTCTCGATGCTTCTAGAAGGAGAATCTTATATGGTGAGGTGGCCTCCGAATGGTTTGGATCTTACTCACTTTCATGATTTAGTGGGATCATCCTAACCTCCTCACTTTATCCTCTTCAGCTTATAAAAGGAGAGGAGATCTCATGGAGAAAGTTAGCTTGATGAGGGTTTGACTTGTTTTGGCTTGAGATTGTTAGCTTGGTTAGATTGGCCTTGAGCTTTGCTTTGTTAAAATAGATTGTGAGTAGCTATCAGATCCATGGTCTCAGAATCCTTGGAGAAAGAAGTGTGTGGGAAGAAAGGAACCGTTGGAAGGAACCTGACGAAATCAAGGCATCTGGTTGTATCTTTCTTCCACATTATATAATCCAGTGGCATGCTTCTTTCCCATAAAAGCATTCTCATTTTATTACATGACTCCTTGATCACATGTTTAAGTTTTCATTGAATATATTATTGTTGTTTTCACTTTGGTTGGTTTGTGTTTCATTGCAGGTTCAATAACACAAGAGAACCTGAGTTAAGCAGGGACAACAAAGACATAAAGAAGTGATATTAAAAGGTATGTCTTTCGTTTCTTATCTAATAGTATATCCAATGATTAAGCTTAGGGAAAGCACCATGTTCTATCTTTTTTTTCTCTAGATCCAGGTGGATATAGAGAGATTAGATTATGTCTGCATTTACCGATTTATCCTATAAAAAAATTGGTGACTCCACTGGGGAGACAAATGTTTTCCTAGTTTTCCTTGTTTTCTTGCTTTGATTGTTTGGTTTATGTTTTTTGAGTCACTGGAAGATCCAGCTTGACTCTTTGACTGTTAAACTTCACTGGCAAACCTTCTCAATTTTTAATTTTTTCCCATTTTTGTTTGATTTCCGCACCCTGCTTTGAGGGATAGTACGACGACTTAGGATGTATGTGCCCTACCTATTTTATCCAGTGCGGAAACACCACACCCTACCCATATCTGCCCCACAAAAATCAGTGATTTCTACACTGTGCTAGTCTTCCAGTCTGCAGAAATTGTGAAATTCTTGATTTTTGATGGTTTTCCTTACCCAGACCTTGGATTTGGATTTGGGGTGAATTTTTGGGTTTGATTATGATTTGTTTACAGTCTACTTGATAGTTTTTGAGCTTCTTTTAGCAATCTTTGCTTTGTTTTCTTTTGAAAGATTTGATCTCTTCCTTTGAGTGTCTTTCAGTTACAAAGCCTTGTTTTTCTTTAGAATTGCTTAGTGAAAATAACACTTCTTTTTTCTAAATAACTCGCGGTAAAAGAGAAACTTTGTTTGGGTTGTTTTTTGTTTTGAAGTGATTTTCTATTGCTTTTAGCTATCTTTGAAACAAAAATCTTATTTCTTTCTTTGCATTAGATTGGGGGCATATTTTCATTAGATTGGGTGGCCATGAATCATGTATTGGTGTACAGTATATTTGTCTCATTTCTTGAAAATCTTGATATTGGTGAGTTTAGTAAATTTTGGGACATTGTGCATATGGGAATGATAAATGTTTTCTCCTTATCGTAGCATGGCTTTCATCAAAATGAAAAGATTGCATCTTCATCTCTTTGCATAACTTTCGAGTCGGTCAAAACGCCATATTGTCCATGCCATTTTCCTTTTGAGTAACAACAACCATAAAATAAAGCACTTATAAAAAATTGATTAGACATTTTTTATACTTTCTGGTAGCAAACCTACATTAGATTAGTTGTAGGGCTTTGTAATAGGTGTGAAATATAACTTTCCAAAGTTGCAAACAAACATAGTATCTTGAGTTAGGGAGCAGTTAAATCCACTTATTACATTTTGTCTTGGGAAGCCCTTATACCACAAGGGTCAATCATGAGGTCGCATTGAGACTGGCAGAGTTACTCACCTTGCTTTGTTGGTCTTGGTGTAGAGGTTGCTCGTATTATGGGGGTCGCTTGAGAGGTATACCCACAATGATGAGTGGAAGCCTTTCAAGTTGATTTTGGGCTAGATACCCTGTCCTTGCACGTGGATCAGACTATTAACTGTTTCCCCAGGCATCACTGTAATGATTGGTAACCTTAGTGGCCTATCTCTTTAGGGTATTTACACAAGGTGACTGTGGAGGGGCAAGTCTTCATGGTACCTGGAATCGACGTTGGCCAAACTCACTCAGGCTTCTTGGAGGGTAAATGTATAATTACTGTGTGGAAGCTTGCACCAAGGCGTAAGTCCGTTAAGCAGGTCGTCAACGTAACTTTTCCACCTGCTCTATCTCATCCCCTTCTTACTTTGTTCCCTCAACCTTGGATTTCATCACCAAATAGTGCATTCATTGTAAGAAGGTTTTGTTTGCTTGCTTTCTTACTAGAGTTTTAGCATGTGTTGTTTGTTTTCCCTGGCAGACTCTGGATTGGATTTTTTTTTTACTGGCGTCAATTCTCAAAATGACCAATGAAGGAACCTTTGCTCCAGAGGAAAATTTTGTTTTTCCTTCTTATGGAAACATTGGTCCTCCTCACATCACTACTTTGAGCCTTCCGGGTCTCACAATTGGATTACCAGTATGGTTGTTTTCTACTCAGGTAATCCCGAATGCAGTAAGTGCTTTGGTCTTAAGCACTTCCCCCGAAGAACATCAACCTCATGTTGATCCTTCACCTTCTTCACCAGTAAGATATTCTTTGCCTTATTCACTTACAAGGTCTTCTTCCATTTCATCTTCTTCGCCGAGTGAAAGCTCCAAAGCTAGTAACTCGGTGAATAAGAAGAAGAAGAAAAGGAAGAATAAGAAGAAAAATAAGCAAGGATCCACTCTCCCAACCACTGCCAGATGTGTTGGAAAGAAACCAGTTACTGTTGATCATGCTGGGAGTGTTGATGATGCCAAGAACACCCAATCAACCCATAAGCCCAAGTACCCTTGCATGCTTTACAAGGGTATCCATCTTCTTAAGGATTTCCATGGTATATCCAACGTTATAGAAGTATGGTCTAAACACCCTTGCCAACCCATGTCAATAGCCTCTGAACAACATGCCGATGACCTCTCATCAACTAGTCACGATATAGTTGGGAAGAAGAAAATTAGAGCCAAGTTCCCGTGCATGTTATGCAAAAGGAGTCATCTAACTCACCTTTGGACGAAGCCTCAAAATTCCTGGAAGACATGACTGTTTCACAGCCTCAACTTCCAGCTACTTATCGCAAGCTTACTCTCAACCCACATGTAGTTGATGGAATGATTAATCTGGTCCCTTCGTTGATCAATCTAGTTGATCATGCAGTCAATATGGTCACATCCTTAGTTGGACCAGTTGACAAAGTGGTCATTTCAATCCCATCATCGGTCGATCCCACTCTCCCGTTAAAGAGTGAAACCCAAGTGGTTGATCTGATCCGATCCTCGGTCAATCCCACTCTCCCACTAGAGAGTGAAACCCAAGCAGTCAATTCATCTCCACCCATCGACCCCATTCTCCCCTTGGAGAATGAAACCCAAGTGGTTGATTTGATCTCGTCATCGGTCAATCCTACTCTCTCGCAAGGGAATAAACCTGATACTGCCCACATTTTTCTCGTTGATACAAACTCTACCGTGCCAGCGGGTATTCCTCCTTCTCCCATGGAACCCCCTCCAAGTAATGAGGCCATTCATTTTGATTGGGGTGTGATAAATGGACCTCATCGTCCCTCTCACATTCCTTTCTAGATTACAGTGCAAGTTTGTGGTCGAGACTCTCCTCAGACGTTGATAGATGAATGTGCGCACGTTAGTATTTTGTCCTCATTTTCTTTTAAATATTTGGGTTGTCCTCAACTTACACCAGTTACGTAGAATCTGTTAGCTTTTAACAGAAGAACCAGTCAACCTTTCGGGACCCTTCCTCAGTTTCCTGTAACTTTGGGAGGGAAAACTGTCTTTATTGATGTCATGGTAGTCCAAGACCCCTTGGATTTTTATTTACTCCTTGGGCGAGATTATGTCTATGCCATGAAAGCTATTGTGTCCACTCTTTTTCATGTGATATATTTCCCTCATAATGGAAGAATGGTGACCATTGATCAACTTTCATTTTTTGGTCCTGACTTGACCTCAATGACCTCCCTACATGGTTCTTATATGCAGATAGTATCTTCCTTTTCACATGTTAATTATGTGGCGTTGTCTCCCATGCCTTCAAGTACTGATGCAGATGAGCCTCTCACTGTAATCTCACTCTCTTATGATTTAGATCCAGTAGTTGACATGGTGATCTCTTCGGTAGGGATATTGGAGCTTGACCTCCTTACCCCTCTCATGACCATCGACATGTGTTCCTTCCAGAGTGTGTTTATTTCGTTAAGTGAAGATCTCTTAGAGGCCATGACCATGTTTTCTCCCTTGACATGGTGTCCTTCCAGAGAATTGTCCTCTTGGAAGCTGTGATCAAGAAGAGAGTCTTATCGAGGATGATTTTCCGATTTCAAGCTCATTAACAAATGAAACGAGCTTTGAGCATTGTTTTCTGATTTCAAGCTCGTTAAAAGATGAAACCAGTTATGAGGATAGTTTTTTGCATCTCTGTGGCAACCTCGTTAAAAAATGAAACATAGGTTATGAGCATAGTTCTTGTTTCTGTGTCAAGATCGTTAAAAAATGAAACTGAGGTCTAGGGATTGAACCTGGATTCTCAAGCATAGTTTTTTCTTCTCTGTGACAAGCTCATTAAAAAATGAAATAGTTTTCCCCCTCTGTGTTTGAGTCAAGTCCTTCATCTAGTATTTGAAGCTTCCTTTCATCCACCTTTTCCATTGGATGAAATGAAGCTTGGAGGGCAATGATTTCAGCCTATGGACTTCATGCTGAAGTTAGAGCCACTAGTTTCTTAAGCTGGGGCCTAAGTACCAACCATCCCTGTGTTATGCGTTGGGAAGTCCAAGCATAGTTTTCTATGGTTCAAGCTTGTGTAAAAATGAAACCACTTACCTCAAGCATATTTTCCTCTGGTTCAAGCTTGCATAAAAATGAAACCAGGTCCAAGCATAGTTTTTTTTTTTTTAAAGCTTGCGTAAAAATGAAAACAATACTGAGCTTAGTCTTTGTTCTTTCTCATGCTCGTAAATACATGAGAATAGGTTACCGAGCTTATTCTTTGTTCTTTTTCGTGCTTGTAAATCAATGAGAATGTAACCGAGTATACTTTTATCACTTTTTCGGACTTGTAAAGGTTACATGAAAAAGGAACCACCTGGAGTCACCTTTAATCTCTTTTCAGACTCTCTAAACATGAAAAGATTGCCGAGCGATCTTGTTTTTTTTTTTTTGAAATATTTAATGTTTTTGTGGTTCCAATCAAAAGACTATTCAAATTTTTTTGATCATGCAGATGTAGGGTCACATCGACCCCCGTGATCTTCTCCTATTTAGAGGCGAGCAGAGGCACGTGTAGTATCTAGATGGGATGCTGAGGATTATGATGCGATAGAGAATAACCTGGAAGGCTTGATGATAGACATCCATGATATATCCATCAAGGAGTTCCCGAGGCATTATCAATGCCATACTGTAGGCGTATCCAGCTCACTTAGTCGGTTAGTACATAGGGTAGAGAGAGAAGTAGTATGCTATTGCGAGAGGCATCCATGATGCCATTTTGTAGGGGCCATGGGCTCTATATTTTGATATTTTGATCTTCGGATGAAAAATCTTTTTGTAAACATTATATCATTATATATATACATGAGGATTTTACCGGTTTACTCTGCCTTTTGTACAGTATGTGAAATGTGATTGGAATTACAAATGTCTCAAATGTATGTCTAATACATAATTAACTAGAGCATCAGTTAATGTATTTAAACATCTAGGAATGTGTTGATATTCAATATAATCGAAATGACGTTCCAAGAGGCATATTTGTAAATATACCCATAATAGAGTAGGGCTTCAGATAATATAGACATCGTTTAACTGCAGTACTACTAGCTGCGAATCAAGTCGTATAATGAAGCGAGGAATCCCAAGAGAAATAACACTAGTCAATAATTCGATGACCATGCTATACTCTGTGATATTATTGGTCGCTCGACCAATACAAACACCTTGTAGACAAATAAGTTCGTTTGAGGGTGTATAGATTGCCCAAGCAGCAGAAGCTAAATTCTAGGCACTACGGCTAGCACCATCGGTGAAGCCAATATAAGGTAGCGAAAAAACCGACATCTGGAGACCAAACACAATGCAGGGTAAGTAGCCAGGGGTAAAAGTCAAAGTATTTTGTCGATGGCCTAGCGATCTTGTTTTTTTTTTTTAACGCTCATTAAAGTATTTGAAGGAAATGTTTGTTGAGCAATAATTTATCTCTTTTTCAGTCTCATCAGACTAATTTACACAAAAGGAACTGAGAGAGTTCTATTTAAGTGTTTTTTAGACTCTCTAAACATGAAAAACCCCTGATTTTTCTTTCTTTGGACTCGTTAAACAAACATCAAAAGGCCCATATGGGACCGAACCACTCCTTCTTAGGGTTCGTTAAACATACTTTGAGGGACTCATCCAAAGGATGAGCTTACATTTACAAGCATATTTTATCCTCCTCAAGCTTGTGTAGAAATAAATAGGTACTCATTAGAAATGGTGGGGGGAAATTTGGAAAGAAATAAGTCTAAACCTGTATTCTATGGAAGAGTCACCTTTGAACATGACACCCTTTCACTTGATTTATGTCTATGTTGTAAAATCCACTTGTCTCTTGATCATACTCCTTTATAATATTACAAATTGGTTTGTGATCCCTGTTGTTGAGTCAGTGTTTCCAAGACAGTTGTCGTGTTGTCAATATGCTCAAAAAGAAGTTCAACCCTGAAATCCTTCTATTACGTCAGCCATTTCTGCAGTCCTTAAGCCTTCTGTTGCATCGTTCATCCCTAAGTCAGTCCTAAATCATCCATTACTCTAATCTACCTCAAATATTGTTACCCATTTCATGTCATTGATGGGGGATACATTAAGGGCCTCCTGTGATGCGTCTTTTCTTGTCGACTTCAACTCATTATCCAGGAATTATACTTAGAAACCAATTGGTACCTTGGAAATTTCATTCCTCAATGGAAGGTTTCCTCACTTTTGACAATGGGTTTTTATTATTGACCCCTGATCGGGAGATTCTGCTGAGTGTTCAACTTCAGCTCATTAATTCACATTCGTTGGATTGTACTAGAGTTCCTTGGGAGTCATTGACATTAATGATGATTTCCATTGCACTTGTTAACGATATACACTAATGACCGGTAATCAAGTGGTTTCTACTATGTTCAACTTCAACACATGTATTCACATGGTTAGATTCGTACTATAGAGTGGTGGAGATGAAGACCCTGAATCTTTTCTAAACAGATTCAGCTTGCATTGGAGTATATTCGTTTTGTATTGTTGCATATATCCACATTGTATGTCTCATGGCTATGTTCAAATTTGAGTCTTTAACACATAGATCCATAGTGTATTTTTGGTGGCTATGTTCAGATTTGATTCATCATGGCATGGATCCACAATGTATGTTTGGTGGCCATGGCCTGTATTACTTGACATGGATCTTCGGATGTCGGCATTTATGCTTTGAGTCATTTGTATTCTGAGTATGGGAATGCCTACCTCAGTGATGATATATTATTGTTACGTGTTTCCTTGTTTGTTGACAGGTTTCTGACTGATGTGTTCCTTGTTCCCTACACACAATGGACAAAGTATTTCAGCTATCACTCGGTTCTAAATTCATACTTTTGGGGGCTCTCTATTACACATTATGTTTTTCAGCCTCATGATCGTTAATGATGTAAACCTATTTTTTTCCTTCAGAGAGGTCAGTGGCCTGAATTCCTGAAGAAAGAAGGGAGAAGAACTTTCCTTGAGAGAAGAAGTTGTGTTTTCCGCTGTAAAAACCCTATTTTGGAGGATTTCCGTGGGCTGCACCATAGCTGGGGTGCGGAAATGCCTAATTTCCGCAGGCTGCACTATAGCTAGGGTGTGGAGTTTCCACCGGTTTCATTATAGCCAGGTCGTGGTGAGGTGGCCTCCGAATGATTTGGATCTTACTCACCTTCATGATTTAGTGGGATCATCCTAACCTCCTCACCTTATCCTCTTTAGCTTATAAAAGGAGAGGAGATCTCATGGAGAAAGTTAGCTTGATGAGGGTTTGAGTTGTTTTGGCTTGATATTGTTATCTTGGTTAGATTGGC
Source organism: Picea engelmannii (assembly GCA_009831015.1). Taxonomy (NCBI): domain Eukaryota; kingdom Viridiplantae; phylum Streptophyta; class Pinopsida; order Pinales; family Pinaceae; genus Picea; species Picea engelmannii. Next base: position 447,698 of record ML802105.1, on the reverse strand, counting down.
CTTGAGATTTTCTTTGTTAATATAGATTGTGAGTAGCTATCAGATCCATGGTCTCAGAATCCTTGGAGAAAGAAGTGTGTGGGAAGAAAGGAAATGTTGGAAGGAACCTGACGACATCAAGGCATCTGGTTGTATCTTTCTTCCACATTATATAATACAGTGGCATGTTTCTTTCCCATAAAATCATTCTCATTTTATTACATGACTCCTTTATCACATGTTTATGTTTTCATTGAATATATTATTGTTTCTTTCACTTTGGTTGGTTTATGTTTCATTGCAGGATCAATAGCACAAGAGCACCAGAGCGAAGAAGGGAAAACAAAAACATAAAGAAGCGATATTAAAAGGTATGTAATTCATATCTTATATAATAGTAGATCCAATTATTAAGCTTAGGGAAAGCTCCATGTTGTGTCTTGTTTTTTTCTAGATCCAGGTGGATCTAGGGAGATTAGTTTATGTCAGCATTTACCGATTTATCCTATGACACTGGAGACCTCTTTATATATGTCAAAAAAAGTTGTTGGCCAGTAATAACCCTCCCTCAGGACCTTGTGTGTGGTAGTATTCCAATAGTGGTTCCCCCCACAGTCACCTCTGTGAAATTCCTGTATGGCCCATTTTGTGTCGTCCTCCAGTAAAAAAACTTAACAGTATTCCTCTGGGATATTTCCAGTATAGTGCATTGTCTAAAATGCAAAACTTAACCACTTTAAGATTGAGGAATATAGCCTTAGTATTACTCACACCTGGAGGGGCTTGTAGATTCTCCAATACATATATGATGTTTTTGTACCATGGTGAATTGATGAAACGCTGAGGAACTTATGCAAATTTTTCTTCTTGAGGGCATTTCGACAGATCGACAATGAAGTTCATTCCTACAGTGTTGCAGTCTGATTGCGCCATCAACTTTGAGAGGTCCTGACCTTTGATGATATTTGTAGGCTTTATCTCAAGATCATATTCTAAGATGTCTTCTATTCACTTTCCTCTCCTTCCTTCCGGGTTAGGGTGAGTCAGGATATCCTTTACTGAACTGGTGGGCACACAAGCGATGATATGGGAGTGCAGTATATATGTTCTGAATTATTTCAAAGATTTTACTAATGCATATGCTTGCTTTTCCATAATATTGTACCTTATGGGAGCATCGTGCAGTGTTCGACTAAAGTAGGCTATGGGTTTCTCAAAATCTTGTTCGTCCTTCTACAACATTATGTTGGCAATAGTGTGTTCTGAGGCAAATGAAAAAAGGAGGAAATCTTTCATAAAGTTTGGGATGGCTAGCACAAGGGATTTCATCAGAGACGCTTTGATATCTTTGAAAGACTTCTTCTGGTTCCATTTAATCTCATTTCCCTTCCTAAGCATGCAAGTTATATGTTTTATGATTTTCGCCAGGTTCGGGATGAATCTCCTCAAAAATTTTACCTTGCTGAGGAAAAATTGTACCTCCTTTTTACTGCGCGGGGTGCCGATATTCAAAATCCCTTCAACCCTACTGGGGTCTATTTTAATGCCTTCTTTGGAAATAATGTGCCCCAAAATATTTCCTTCCTCCACCGCGAAATGTGATTTCTTTGGATTCAGTGATATGCCAAACTTTCAGCAGTTCTGGAAAACCCTCTTCAAGTGCTCAGGATGTTGTTTGTCAGTGGTAGAATACATTGTGATGTCATCCAGATAAATCAAAATGAATTTATCCTTCTCATCAGCAAACACGATGTCCATTCCCTTTGAAAAGTGGCGCTAGTGTTCATCAAGTCGAATGACATCTTAGCGTACGTGAAAATTCCCCACAGAGTGGTGAAGGTTGTCTTCTTTCTGTCATCCAGGTGGACCATGATTTAGTTATATCCTGAGAACCCATACAACATGGACATCTTCTGAGATCCCACTACCTTTTGCAGCATGTAGTCCATCTTGGGAATGGGGTAGTGGTCTTTCATAGATACCTTATTTAAATTTCAAAAGTCCACACACAGTCTTTTCTCGTCGTTTTTCTTTCTTACAGGGACTAGGTTAGCTACCCACTGTGAGAATATTAAAGAAACAATAATTTTGGCATTTAAAATCTTCTTTAACTCTTTCTCGATCAACGACAGTAAAAAAGGATTTATCCGTCTCAGCTTCTATTTGAAAGGCTTCTGATCTTCCTTGAGAGGGATAACATGTTGGATGACATTCGTGTCATATACTTTCAAGTCATCGTAGCTCCACACAAACACACCCAGGAAATCCTTCATGAGCTTCACATAATCCTGCTTGACCTCTGGACTGAGTGCCTTTGATAATTTTACCATCTTCGGATCTTCCTCAGTCCCGATGTTGTAGTCCTCCACGTCGTCTTTGCTTGCGGTTATCTTGGGGTTCTTAGCCACATCATTTTTGTCAAACAACTTTTCTAGAAGCACCAACCCCTTTGGAATGATATTTTTCTTCAATTGTATTATATCCACTCTTGCGATAATGTTTTGGAAAGGGTCGTCGTCACTACGCGCATATACGCTCTCACCTTCATCGTCGCAATCTTCCCTGTCAATGTTTGTGTTAGCGAACTCATAGCTCATAAGGAGAAATATTTCCACTTGCTTTTCATCATCAAACACCTGCCATTGTTTGATGTTGTCAGGCACTATTGGCATGTGCCTGACCTCGATTTCATACCTTTTATCTGGAAGAATGGAAATCTTGAAAACTGAGGCCAAGGTGGCCAACGCATCGATGATCTGATTATGTTCTCTGGGGATATCAGTCAAGTCATACTATGAAAATCCTTCGAGAAGTTCCAAAGCCAAATTTTTGTATGCTCGCAGTATGGGGTGTTTGGTATGATACACACCCTTCACCTAATTTATGATCATCTTGGAATCTTCATGCACTGCTATCCTCTGCATGCCTAGTTCTTTCAAAACTTGTAAGCCCAAGATTAGTGCTTCATACTCAGCCATGTTGTTAGTGCATTCAAACGTGACCTTGTATGAACGCAACTTTGTGTTTTCTTCCAGGGGGCTCACACATATACCATACCCATCTCCTTCTGGGCTGATTACACCATCAAAACTCATGTTCCACACCCCATTTTCCACACGGTCTTCTAGGTCGGTGCACTCTGTTGTTTCCTACACGTTTTCCTCGTTAGTTGTCATGATGGTCATCGGTCCTTATTCTCCGAAGCTAAAGTCATTGTAGAATATAGATGAACCCACTTCGGTGTCGACAATGTATATAGGATGATTTTGTGGCTACGTCTTGATGCTTACTATGTATTTTAGAAACACTTCTCTGTACAAACTTATGTCATGGCCAAAAATAGGGATAGTGTCATACGTCATATCCATTTGCAACATGCCCTTCAACTTCGCAGCCCACGATCTCGAGAGAACCATGCTAATCTTCAGGGGTATTTCTATGATGACTACATCCATGACCATGTTCTTGGCAGGGATTTGAGCCAACGATACAACCAAGTCTTTGATAAGACCCAAACATTTCACTTTCCTCGAATCAAAGGAGAAAAGGTCCTTGTATGGTATAGTGACTTCTAAACCCATCTCATCCATAATCACCTTCAGCATGATATTGTGTGATGCGATAGAATCAATCATGACATTATGCAGGGTCAGATCATGGATCTTCAGACTGACATAGAAAAGAGGGACATCTTCTGCATCGCTTGTCTCTTCGAGCGCAGACCAAACAAGATGGCAGGGTGGTCGTCTCAAATGTTCAGAGTATCGGGGGTCCCTCCCATTTTCATCACTTTAATGATTTGTTCCCGATACTCACCCTTTCTAATGAGTTCATTAAATGGGATGGATATTTTGATTTTGGCCATTTCATGCTCAAAATTGAAAGGGGGACAGGTTTTTTCTACCTCCTTTCCGCTTGTCTCCCGCCCTGTCTCTGGGGTTTTCTTAGGGACTTCCTCCTTTGACCTTGCCTTCTCAGTTTCATGCTTGGATGCGATGTCTGGCCCCAGTAAGCTCATGGAAGGTGTGTCCGCTGTAGGCTTCTTTACGGATTTCATTTGTTGCGGCTCGACAGGTACATCTTTACTCTAGAGGTTGTACTTCTTATGGAACTGCATGATAGCTTTTTGATAACCTTTTCCTGAATTCTTCCATCTCCCAAGACAGTGCATTGTCTTTTTGGTTTATCATACCATCATCAGCTTCCAGTGCGAAGTCTTCACTTTGGCTCATATATCGATTGTGCTCTCTCTTTGTCAATAACACACGCAGGTTTTTGTCATGAAAACAATGCATTTAGTCATCAAAAGTCTGGTCGAAATCCTCACCTGCATAGTTGTTTTGGAAAGGAGGTCTTGCTTGTTGGTCACCTGGGTGTCACTGCTTGATTTGAGGAATCTGAACCCTCCAAAGATTCTGATTTCTGGGTTGTGGGTTGTTTTTTTCTCGCGTAACAATCCTGTTTCCCACAGACATTTTTTCCATCAACGTTTCCATGGTATTCATCATCATGTTAAATTTTTCCTCTGAGGACTGTGACATTGACGGTTGTGCGTCTCACTGAGGTCTCTTATCGCCCCAATTAAACCTCAGTTTCATTTTCCCTAATGCCATCATGTTCACTTCAACCTCAAAAACCTTACTCATTATGGCATTTAGACTCGTCGATCTTCTTTCTCTTAGTAGTAGAGAAAAATGATCGTCGAAGGAGTTTTCATACTGCAACTATGCAACACTAGGGAGGGGGGAGTGGCTTCACTTCCACAGGGATGGAGTTGTACACCTTCAAGAAATGAACTGAGAATTCCTGCACTGTCTGCTCCGATGCTTTCTTCATATTATTGTATTGTATTAGAAACTGTAAAGGGTTTTTCTTATCCCCCCATTTGCTTAGGAACAACCTTTCAAATGAGGTGAAGTCCTGAATGCTTGTGAGAGGGAGATATTTTAACCACTTCCTTACCTCTTTCGAAATCCTTTGCACAAAAATACTCATTTTTTCATCTGTGTAGTCCACCTCCTCCAGGTCGACAAAGTCGTTAAACAAGTCCAGGTGTCTGTCGGAGGAAACATTTCCCTCAGCGTCATAGAGTCTGATTCTTTGGCTATAATTCTAAGGAAATTTGTGTAATTGGGCTGGCAGGATGAGGGGATAAAATCTAGAAGCCATATCCCTAGGTTAATTTTGATTTTGGTGGATATTATTTGTCACGAGGGCTTGGAAATTGTTCGGGTCGAAAACAATTTTGTCTAAACTGGTCTCTAACTTAGACCTAAACAGAGTTTGCTTGAAAAGTGCATCAAACTCAAGGTCATCAATTGTCGGCACGTCATCTTTGGGAAGGGACAGACTTCTATCTAGGAAATAAAATGGGTCTGGCTCCTACTCTCTAGCCTTGCGCAGAATCTTCTCGGGGTCACACACAGGCTCAGAGGGGTTTGGGTCAGGATTCACTCTGGTGTAAAACATCTTTGGATCCAGTTTTCCTGAGTAGTGATACTTAGGGATACTTTTTTTTATGGATTGGAGTCTCCATGGTAAAGGATTCAACCGGTATGGGTGTTTGTCCCTCTGTTACCCTCAGGGGTCAAACTGCAACGTTTGTCGTTCTCCCGGGGAAACTCTTTTCAACTTCGTCCCCGACAATGGCACCACAAATGTTAGCACTCCGTAAATCTATTTGGATGATAAACAGACAACGAAGGTAAAATTTTCAACCAACTTTGAGACTTGAAACAAACCTTTCAGATCCGGAGAGGGCTCTCTGACCTGAAGCTTTCTCTTTTTGTGCGTTGGAAAGAGCCACCTAGGTTTCTTTTTCTATTGTTTCGCATTCTCTAGGATGGTTCATGTGCCTTTCTTTTGCTAAGCTTTGCACCTCTCACAGCTAGACAATAACGTTTTGTGCCTCTCTAAGCTTCCTTTTCATCCATGCCACATTCCCTCTGTGACTCTATGCAGCTGACGCTTCCGCGATCTTTGTCGCTAGTTGTCGCCTTAATTCCCTGTTCTCCTGATAGATCTCGATAATAGACAACTTTTCTTGTCTTAGCTGTTGAGATGGCACTTCCTTATTTTATCCCATGGAATTCGATTTCCTCATTCTGTTCCTGCCTTCACAACTCATTTTCTCGGCAGGTTCTAGCTGGATGTCATGTCTGAGTAGTTCTTTAGCTATCAATCTGACGCATGGTTCTTCTGCAATTTGATCCCTCCCGATCTCCTCATTATTTCTCGGCCTACCCCTCCTCCAAGGAAATTTTTGTTGGGAGGAGGGGACCCTTTCCATCTCCCTTTCCTGTATGAATTTCTCTACTTCGGCTATTCCGCGACTTGACTGGTCCCTTTTGCAGGTGAAAGAATGGCTCCTTCCATGTCTTTGGGAATGCTTGTCGCAGGTGAGAAAGAATTATAGTCTCTTTGGGGGTTCAGACCTCACATTTTTTCTGCTCCACGTGCCCTTTCTTGTGCTTTGAGAAGCTGCCATGGTGCAACCAAGGTATACTCTACACGCGGTGTATTGAACGAATGCATAGGGGGAGTGGTTCAGAAACAACTAGATTGGCAAGGGGAGACTACAAAAAGAGCTTAGGCCTGGTTCTATGCCTAGAGGGTACATTGAGCATATGATATTTATACAGAATCATCCAAGAGAGGGAAACATGTTGGAAAGCAGCGAATTTATGGTGACGAGATGTTTCAAGTCGAATTTCAGGTTGTCCATGGAAAATCCCCATGTGTAGGATGCAGATGTTAAGGCTTGCTAAGCATGCCTAATACGGATGTAATGATTTTTCATTCTCTTGGCCTTCATGATTAAATGATAATAACTGTTGTACTTGTCGATGAGACCTTTATTAACCACTTGACTTGACTAGGGCACGTAAAAACCAGTTTCTTAACAGGATTCGACCTTCTGGGAAAAGACATGCCTGTACCACGTATACAATTCCCGACTCTGACACCCTTTCCCATTTCCAAGGGCCAACTAACCATTTTTTGACTTCAAATCCACGACACTACGTACTTGATTTCACATGTTTGGGTGCATGGTCCATAACGTGACTCAAAACTGACTCTAAATGGAAAGAAAAATGGCAGTGCTAACATGTAGTATCAATCAATAGAGAATAACAAATAACCACATATAAACAATACACCATAATTTATGTGGAAACCTAAATGGGAGAAAACTACGAAATGCTTTCTTATATGTCAAATATTACATTCATAAGAAGCACCAACTTCCAAATTCTCCAACACCAACTGGAAGGAGGCACCAACCCCCTGATTTATAGGCACCAACCTGAAAGAATCTATAACTCCCTGAATTCTCTAGATACAACTAAAAGGAGGCTACGAACCCCTAATTTATAGGTTATGATATTTCTATCAACCTTTACATAGAGATTATTATTTGCATTAGCATTTCCTTATTCCTACCAATACCTGTCAAATCTTGAATATTGTTGGAGTGTGGTGGGAAAACCTCTAGGTTAACCACCTATATACCAATAAAACCTTTATACACCGACCCTTTTAACTGTTGATACTGAGAGGGGGGTGAATCAGTATCAAGTACAATTTAATTTTTTTTTTCAACTTATACTTAAACCATTCAATTATATCCAATGAGCAATGAACAATAGTATAAGAGTTACACCAATACACCACAATACACCATGCA